>SJYC01120454.1:0-13036 GCA_006408675.1 Madoqua kirkii
AAACCATTCAATATCACAGTTATCCAAGTCTGTGTCCCAACCAGTAATGCTGAACAAGCTGAAGTTGAACGGTTTTATGAAGACCTACAAAACCTTTTAGAACTAACACTCAGAAAAGGTATCCTTTTCATTATAGGGGACTGGAATGATAAAGTAGGAAGTCAAGAAACACCTGGAGTAACAGGCAAATTTAGCCTTGGAATGCGGAATGAAGCAGGGCAAAGACTAATAGAGTTTTGCCAAGAAAATGCACTGGTCATAGCAAACACCCTCTTCCAACAACACAAGAGATGACTCTACACATGGACATCACCAGATAGCTAACACTGAAATCAGATTGATTATATTCATTGCAGCCAAAGATGGGGAAGCTCTATACAGTCAACAAAAAAACATACCATTACTTTTACCTTTATAGATAGGTTTTGTAGTTGCAGCAGTCAGAGTGGGCAGAGTCTCTTCATGTTCAATTCTCTTTTTTTTTAAGGTTGATTTTTTTTGCTGCCCTAAAAAAAATGAGGATGGTGTTATAACCTAGAAATAACCTCATTTAAACTTTGAAAAAATTAAAATAAATCTTACTAGTCTACTTCTAAAGTACAGCTTCTGTATATTTTTTTCAATATTTTAGATAAAGCAGCTTTACTAACATAAATATTGTCTAATTTTTCCTTGGTGGGTATTTGACCACCTGCCAGTGCAGGAGACATAAGAGATGAAAGTTCAATCCCTGGGTCAGAAAGATATCCTGGAGGAGGGCACAACAATCCACTCCAGCATTCTTGCCTGGAGAATCCCAAGGACAGATGAGCCTGGTGGGCTACAGTCCATAGGGTTGCAAAGAGTCAGACACAACTGAAACAACTTAGCATGTAAGCATAAACAATTGTGCTCATTTTGCTTGCTAATAACGTTACATTCAAAATCCTTCAAGCTAGGCTTAGCAGTATGTGACCTGAGAACTTCCAGATGTACAAGCTGGGTTTAGAAAAGGCAGAGAAATCAGAGATCAAATTGGCATCATTTGTTGGATCATAGAGAAAGCAAAGGAATTATAGAAAAACATCCACTTCTGCTTCCTTGACTGTGCTGCCAAAGCCTTTGACTGTGTAGATCACAACAAACTGTGGAAAATTCTTAAAGAGATGGGAATACCACACCACCTTACCCGTCTCCTGAGAAACCTATTTGTGGGTCGAGAAGCAACAGTTAGAACCTTACATGGAACAATGGGTTGGTTCCAAATTGGGAAAGGAGTATGTCAAGGCTATATATTGTCATCCTGCTTATTTAACTTATATGCAGCGTATACCATGTGAAATGCTGGGCTAGATGACTCATAAGCTAGAATCAAGACTGCCAGTAGAAATATCAACAACCTCAGATATGTGTATGATAATCACTTCAATGGCTAAAAGTGAAGAGGAACTAAAGAGCCTCTTGATGAAGGTGAAAGAGGAGAGTAAAAAAAACTGGCTCAAAGTACAACATTCAAAAAACTAAGGTCATGGCATCCAGTCCTATCATTTCATGGCAAATAGAGGGGGAAAAAGTGGAAGCAGTGACAGATTTTATTTTCTTGGGCTCCAAAATCACTGGGATGCAGACAGTGACTGCAGCCATGAAATTAAAAGATGCTTGTTCCTTGGAAGGAAAGCTATGACAAATCTAGATAGCATATTAAAAAGCAGAGAGACGTGATTTTGTTGACAAAGGTCCATATAGTTAAAGCTATGGTTTTTATAGTAGTCACGTATGGATGTAAGAGTTGGACCATAAAGAAGGTTGAGTGCCAAACAAATGATGCTTTTGAACTGTGGTGCTGGAGAAGACTCTTGAGAGTTCCTTGGACTGCAAGGAGATCAAACCAGGCAATCCTAAAGGAAATCAACCCTGAATATTCTTGGAAGGACTGATGGTGAAGCTCCAATACTTTGGCTACCTGATGTGAAGAGCTGACTCATTGGGAAAGATTCTGATTCTGGGAAAGATTGAAGGCAAAAGAAGAGGGCAGCAGAGGATGAGATGGTTAGATAGCATCACCAACTTAATAGATATGAATTTGAGCAAACTCTGGGAGACAGTGAAGGACAGGGAAGCCTAGTGTGCTGCAATCCATGGGGTTGCAGAGTTTCAAAATGGTCACTTAGAGAAAAATAAAAAGCAGAATGCAGCATATTTAGATGCTACTCTCAAAGTTAGTAGAAAAAATTTGCATCCTTCACATGACTTAGTGACTGAATAAGAATAACAACAAACATAAACAGTAAGAGTGTGAATCAAGAAAAAAATAATAAAAAACTGTAAAAATGTTAGAGTTTTTTTTAATGGTAGGTCAGCAAAAAAATTTAAGCAATTAAATAAATAAATTCTCAAGTAAAGTTTTTCTCTCTCTATGAAACAGTGTATCTTCATTTTCTAACAAAGAAGTTTGTATTCCTACACTGAAAAGTCTAGTGCTAGAACAGAAGGAAAGTGAAAGTGAAGTTGCTCAGTAGTGTCCAACTCTTTGTGACCTAATGGAGTGGACAGTCCATGGAATTATCCAGACCAGAATATCGGAGTGGGTAGCCTTTCACTTCTCCAGGGGATCTTCCCAACTCAGGGAATGAGCCCAGGTCTCCTGCACTGCAGGCAGATTCTTTACCAGCTGAGCCACAAGGGAAGCCCAAGAATACTGGAATGGGTAGCCTATCCCTTCTGCAAGGGATTTTCCCGACGCAGGAATCAAACCAGGGTCTCCTGCATTGCAGGTAGATTCTTTACCAACTGAGCTATAAGGAAGCCCACAATGGAAGGAGAGATATTAAAAAAATACTGTTTCAAAGATACATATTTTGAGCACTGTTTAAAAACAAAGCTATGTAATAATGAAAAGAGTTTCAAAATGGTCACTTGGAGAAAAATAAAAAGCAGAATGCAGCACATTTAGATGCTACTCTCAAAGTTAGTAGAAAAAAATTGCATTAATGTGCTTAGTTTCTACAATATATATCTTGCATGATTATAAATACCACTGGAGTAATGGATAAGAAATAGGGTCTATAAATTAGTTCTTAGACATGAATGGATTAGACAGTTGGAAGATGGTAATGGAGGAAGAAAAATGAACATATTATTTACCATCCTTCACACTTACCCTCACAGTGACTCTTTCTATTGACCCTGCTTAGTGAAAGAAAGTGAAGTTGCTCAGTTATGTCTGACTCTTTGCAACCCCATGGACTGTAGCCTACCAGGCTTCTCTGTCCATGGAATTTTCCAGACAAGAGGTACTGGAGTGGGTTGCCATTTCCTTCTCCAGGGGATCTTTCTGACCCAGGGATCAAACCTGGGTCTCCCACATTGCAGGCAGACGCTTTACCATCTGAGCTACCAGGGAAGCTCATTGACTCTGCTTGGGATTGATAAAAAGAGGCATATTTAAATATAAGAAAGAGGATTATAAGATGCATTTATCTCAGTCATCTGCAGGAAAGGAATGTTGAAAAAAAATAATGTTGAAAAAAATGAAATAATGTTGAAAAAATAATGGGAGTTCCAATTTAGTAGTGGTGGGTAAAGGAGCTATGCCAGAGACACCACTCATCCACTAAGAATGCATATATGTCAGATGAACTTACTTTAGCATTTATTTTCACTTATTTTTGTTAAGCTGGTTATATGACTAAGGCTAGTACAATCTGGCGGAGAAGGCAATGGCACCCCACTCCAGTATTCCTGCCTGGAAAATCCCATGGATGGAGGAGCCTGGTAGGCTGCAGTCCATGGGGTCGCTGAGGGTCCGACACAACTGAGCGCCTTCACTTTCACTTTTCACTTTCATGCACTGGAGAAGGAAATGGCAACCCACTCCAGTGCTCTTGGCTGGAGAATCCCAGGGAAGGGGACGCCTGGTGGGCTGCCATCTATGGGGTCACACAGAGTTGGACACGACTGAAGTGACTTAGCAGCAGCAGCAGTAGTACAATTTGGTAAATCAAACCTTTATTCATTAAAAACATCACACTGTACAGTAAAAATATTATGAATTACCTGAATACTCTTTATTCAGTGAAGGAAAATTGATGGCTTTATAAAAACCTGGCCCAGTCTTAGATGTTCTATGAAGTACTTTTGGGGGTTCAGTCATGTAAGACGAAAAGTCCTCAAAAGATGCATCTAGAAATATTTAGAAAATATGTTAGCTGTGAGATGGATCATATTCATAACTATTTTTATTTTTAATACTCAAATGAATTACCTGAATACTCTTTATTCAGTGAAGGAAAATTGATGGCTTTATAAAAACCTGGCCCAGTCTTAGATGTTCTATGAAGTACTTTTGGGGGTTCAGTCATGTAAGACGAAAAGTCCTCAAAAGATGCATCTAGAAATATTTAGAAAATATGTTAGCTGTGAGATGGATCATATTCATAACTATTTTTATTTTTAATACTCACACAGTAAGTTTTCAATAAAAATAAAGTTTATACAATGAAAATTTTTTGAGAACATTAACTCAATTAGAATTATAAAGATATATATTTAGATTAGTTTGGAGATCAAAGCTAAATGAAAGAAGCAAGTCACAAAAAGTCTCATTATAACAGAGACAGGAATTAGATAAGTTGATGCTTAGGGCTGGAGGAATATGAGGATTAGAGCACACAAGTAGTGGAATTATATTTTCAAAGTGCTGAAAGCAAGAATTCACAATCATGAATTTTATAAGTAGAAAAACTATCTTTCAAATATAAAGATGAAACAAACCATACCCAGATTAAAACAAACAAACAAAGAAAAACCCAAGAGATTTTGTTTTTATACTACCAGACATGTCTTAAAAGAAATACTAAAGGGAATCAGTTCAGTTCAGCTACGCAGTCATGTCCGACAATTTGGGACCCCATGGACTGCAGCAGGCCAGGCCTCCCTGTCCATCACCAGCTCACAGAGTTTACTCAAATTCATGTCTGTTGAGTCAGTGATGCCATCCAACCATCTCATCCTCTGTCATGCTCTTCTCCTCCGGCCTTCAAACTTTCCCAGCATCAGGGTCTTTTCCAATGAGTTAGTTCTTCCCATCAGGTGGCCAAAGTATTGCAGTTTCAACTTCATCATCAGTCCTTCCAATGAATATATAGAACTGATTTCCTTTAGAATGGACTGGTTGGATCTCTTTGCAGTCAAAGGGACTCTCAAGAGTCTTCGTTAACACCACAGTTCAAAAGCATCAATTCTTCTGCACTCAGCTTTCTTTATAGTTCAACTCTCACATCCATACTGGAAAAACCATAGCTTTCACTAGACAGACCTTTGTTGGTAAAGTAATGTCCCAATTTTTAATATGCTGTCTAGGTTGGTGATAACTTTTCTTCCAAGGAGTAAGCGTCTTTTAATTTCATGGCTGCAGTCACCATAAGCAGTGATTTTAGAGGTCAAAAAATAAAGTCTGTCACTGTTTCCCCATTTATTTGCCATGAAATGATGGAACCAGATGCCACGATATTAGTTTTCTGAATGTTGAGCTTTATGACAACATTTTAACTCTTTCACTTTCATCAAGAGGCTCTTTAGTTCTTAGTTTTCTGCTAAAAGTGTGGTGTCATCTGCATATCTGAGGTTATTTATATTTTTCCCAGCAATCTTGATTCCAGCTTGTACTTCATCCAGCCCAGCGTTGCTCAAGATGTTCTGCATAAAAGTTAAATAAGCAGGGTGACAATATACAGCCTTGATGTAATCCTTTTCCTATTTGGAACCAGTCTATTTTTTCATGTCCAGTTGTAACTGTTGCTTCCTGACTTGCATACAGATTTCTCAAGAGGCAGGTCAGGTGGTCTGGTATTTTCATCTCTTTCAGAATTTTCCAGTTTCTTGTGATCCACACAGTCAAAGGCTTTTGCATAGTCAATAAAGAGAAGTAGATGTTTTTTCTGGAACTCTCTTGCTTTTTTGATGATCCAACAGATGTTGGCAATTTGATCTCTGGTTCCTCTGCCTTTTTGAAATCGAGGTTGAACATTTGGAAGTTCACGGTTCACGTATGGTTGAAGCCTGGCTTGGAGAATTTTGAGCATTACTTTACTAGTGTGTGAGATGAGTGCAATTGTGTGGTAGTATGAGCACTATTTGGCATTGACTTTCTTCGTGAATGGAATGAAAACTGACCTTTTCCAGTCCTGTGGCCACTGCTGAGTTTTCCAAATTTACTGGCATACTGAGTGTAGCACTTTCACAGCATCATCTTTTAAGATTTGAAATAGCTCAACTGGAATTCCAACACCTCTACTAGTTTTGTTCATAGTGATGCTTCCTAAGGCCCTCATGTCTTCACATTCCAGGATGTCTGGCTCTAGGTGAGTGATCATACCATTGTGGTTACCTGGGTCGTGAAGATCTTTTTTGTATAGTTTTTCTGTGTATTCTTGCCACCTCTTCTTAATATCTTCTGCTTCTGTTAGGTCCATAATTCTGGAACTCTCTTGCTTTTTTGATGATCCAACAGATGTTGGCAATTTGATCTCTGGTTCCTCTGCCTTTTTGAAATCGAGGTTGAACATTTGGAAGTTCACGGTTCACGTATGGTTGAAGCCTGGCTTGGAGAATTTTGAGCATTACTTTACTAGTGTGTGAGATGAGTGCAATTGTGTGGTAGTATGAGCACTATTTGGCATTGACTTTCTTCGTGAATGGAATGAAAACTGACCTTTTCCAGTCCTGTGGCCACTGCTGAGTTTTCCAAATTTACTGGCATACTGAGTGTAGCACTTTCACAGCATCATCTTTTAAGATTTGAAATAGCTCAACTGGAATTCCAACACCTCTACTAGTTTTGTTCATAGTGATGCTTCCTAAGGCCCTCATGTCTTCACATTCCAGGATGTCTGGCTCTAGGTGAGTGATCATACCATTGTGGTTACCTGGGTCGTGAAGATCTTTTTTGTATAGTTTTTCTGTGTATTCTTGCCACCTCTTCTTAATATCTTCTGCTTCTGTTAGGTCCATACCATTTCTGTCTTTTACTTTGCCCATCTTTGCATGAAATTTCCCTTGGAATCTCTAATTTTGTTGAAGAGATCTCTAGTCTTTCCCATTCTATTGTTTTCCTCTATTTCTTTGCATTGATCACTGAGGAAGGCTTTCTTATCTCTCCTCGCTATTCTTTGGAACTCTGGATTCAAATGGGTATATCTTTCCTTTTCTCCTTTGCCTTTTGCTTCTCTTCTACTCATAGCTGTTCGTAAGGCCTCCTTAGACAACCATTTTGCGTTTTTGCTTGGGGATGGTCTTGATCCCTGCCTCCTGTACAATGTCACAAACCTCCATCCATAGCTCATCAGGCACTCTATCAGATCTAGTCCCTTGAATCTATTTCTCACTTCCACTGTATAATCATAAGGGATTTGACTTAGGTCATACCTGAATGGGCTAGTGGTCTTCCCTACTTTTTTCAATTTAAGTCTGAATTTGGCAATAAGGAGTTCATGATCTGAGCCACAGTCATCTCCCAGTGTTTTTTTTGCTGACTGCATAGAGCTCCTCCATCCTTGGCAGCAAAGAATATAATCAATCTGATTTTTGTGTTGACCATTTGGTGATGTCCACACGTAGAATCTTTTCTTGTGTTGGTGGAAGAGGATGTTTGCTCTGACCAGGGGATTCTCTTGGCAAAACTCTATTAGCCTTTGCCCTGCTTCATCTGTACTCCAAGGCCAAATCTGCCTGTTACTCCAAAGTAGGGAGTCCCCTATAATGAAAATAACATTTTTGGGGGGGGGTGTTAGTTCTAGAACGTCTTGTAGGTCGTCATAGAACCATTTAGTTTCTTCAGCATTACTGGTCGGGGCATAGAAGCTGGTTGGATTACTGTGATATTGAATGGTTTGCCTTGGAAGCAAACAGAGATCATTCTATAGTTTTTGAGATACACCTAAGTACTGCATTTCAGACCTTTTTTTGATTATTAGGGTTTTCTTATAAGAAAAGAAGAAATCTAAGAAATCTCCCATTTCTTCTAAGGGATTCTTGCCCACAGTAGTAGATATAATAGTCATCTGAGTAAAATTCACTCATTCCAGTCCATTTTAGTTAGTTAATTCCTAACATGTTGACATTTACTCTTGCCATCTCCTGTTTGACCACTTCCAATTTGCCTTGATCCATGGACCTAACATTCCAGGTTCCTATGCAATATTGCTCTTTACAGCATCGAACTTTACTTCTATCACCAGTCACATCCACAACTGCGTGTTGTTTTTACTTTGGCTCCATCTCTTCATTCTTTCTGGAGTTATTTCTCCACTGATCTCCAGTAGCATATTGGGCACCTACCGACCTGGGAGTTCCTCTTTCAGTGTCCTATCATTTTGCCTTTTCATACTGTTCATGGGGTTCTCAAGGCAAGAATACTTAAATGTTTTACCATTCTCTTCTCCAGTGGACCATGTTTTGTCAGAACTCTCCACCATGACCCGTCCATCTTGGGTGGCCCTACATGGCATGGCTCATAGTTTCACTGAGTTGGACAAGTCTGTGGTCCATGTGATCAGATTGGTTAGTTTTCTGTGATTGTGGTTTTCAGTCTGTCTGCTCTTCGATGGAAAACAATAAGAGGCTTATGGAAACTTCCTGATAGGAGAGACTGACTGAGGGAGAAACTAAAGGGGATACTTCAGGCTGAAACAAAAAACAACAGAAGGTATTCAGATGAGGTCCATGTGATCAGATTGGTTAGTTTTCTGTGATTGTGGTTTTCAGTCTGTCTGCTCTTCGATGGAAAACAATAAGAGGCTTATGGAAACTTCCTGATAGGAGAGACTGACTGAGGGAGAAACTAAAGGGGATACTTCAGGCTGAAACAAAAAACAACAGAAGGTATTCAGATGACACCACCCAAATGGCAGAAAGCAAAGAAGAAATAAAGAGCCTCTTGATGGAGGGTGAAAGCAAGTGAAAAAGCTGGCTTGAAACTCAACATTCAAAAAACGAAGATCATGGCATCTGGCCCTATGACTTCATGGCAAATAGATGGGTAAACAATGGGAAAAGTGACAGACTTTCTTTTCTTGGGCTCCAAAATCATTGCAGATGGTTACTGTAGGTATGAAACTAACAGTCGCTTGCTCCTTGAAAGAAATCTCATGACAAACCTAGACAGTGTATTAAAAAGTAGACACACTTTGCCTACAAAGGTCCATATAGTCAAACTATGGTTTTTCCAGCAGTCATGTACAGATGTGAGAGATGAACCATGACAAGGCTGAGAGCTGAAGAATTGATGCTTTTGAACTGTGGTGCTGGAGAAGACTCCTCAGAATTCCTTGAACTGCAAGGAGATGAAACCAGTCAATCCTAAAGGAAATCAACCCTGAATATTCATTGGAAGGACTGATGCTGAAGAGACGTGCCAGTACTTTGGCTACCTGATATGAAGAGCCAACTCACTGGAAAAGACCCTGATGCTGGGAAAGATTGGGGGCAGGAGAAGAAGGGGACAACAGAGGATGACATGGTTGGATTGCATCACTGAGTCAATGGATATGAGTCTGAGCAAACTGCAAACTTAGGGAGACAGTGAAGGACTGAGAAGCCTGGTAGGGTGCAGTTATAGCGTCACAGAGTCAGACTTAGTGACTGATCAACGTATATGAAATAAAACAGTTATTTTAAATTCTTTATTGGGTAAATTACAGATCTCCATGTCTTTGGGGTTGGTTTCTGGAAGATTATTGTGATCTTTTGGTAGTATCACATTGCCTTGATTCTTTGTGTTCCTTGGGCTTTAGTGTGCTGTCTTCACATCTGAAGCAGCAGTCCCCTCCTTCAGACTTACTACTGCCTTCAGGGCAGAAGTGCTTTCCATTATCCCTATTAGAGACCTGGAGGTTTTCTCAGACCTTGAGTGGATACACCTGCTCACATTTCTTGCTCCCTCTTGTGGCAGAATTAAGCTTGTATATCATCTCTGCTACTGCTGCTGCTAAGTCGCTTCAGTCATGTCTGACTCTGGGCAACCCCATAGACGGCAGCCCACCAGGCTGCGCCGTCCCTGGGATTCTCCAGGCAAGAACATTGGAGTGGGTTGCTATCTTCTGCAATGCACCAGGTCCAATTCTGATAACCTCCCTTTTGTTTCTCTAAAGTGGTGCTACATTTCAAGTTTCTGGTTTCTCTCTGCTCCACAGACACTGGCTTCCTTTAGGAAAGTGCTCCATAGCTGTCCAACAAAGGCTGCTCTGGATGCCACACTCCGGAGCATCCACAGTGAACCACCAGGCTGCGCCGTCCCTGGGATTCTCCAGGCAAGAACATTGGAGTGGGTTGCTATCTTCTGCAATGCACCAGGTCCAATTCTGATAACCTCCCTTTTGTTTCTCTAAAGTGGTGCTACATTTCAAGTTTCTGGTTTCTCTCTGCTCCACAGACACTGGCTTCCTTTAGGAAAGTGCTCCATAGCTGTCCAACAAAGGCTGCTCTGGATGCCACACTCCGGAGCATCCACAGTGAGTTGGCTGCAGAATGAGGGCATGTGGATGAGGCATGCCTGACCCTGGCGGAGCTACAGGCCAGCTGGGGGTATCTGCAGGTGAGGCTGTCCCAGAAAGTTCATAGGTGGGCTTTCTGATGGAGTTCACTGTGTAGTCAGAAGGAAACCAATTCCTTTAATGCTCTCCAAAAATCTTATCTGCCTCTCTCCTGACCTCACATTGTCCTGTAACTTAGTGCTCTGAATGCTACAGGAGAGAAATGAGTCTTTTTGGCTGCACTCCAAACAGCTGTGGAAGCCTGGTGCTCATTCACTTGCTCTTCCTCTGACCTACTTCTCACCCCCTCACAGGATGGCTTTTGCTTGGCCCTACTGCTGCCATCTTAGGGAAGGTCAGCAAAGTCAAACTGTTCCGCTTATCCACTCTAATGTGTCCAAACTCATCTTTTGCTCCAATGGAGTGCTGGAACTTCTCCTTGAGAAGCCCACACTTCCATTAAGGCTCTCTTGTCTGTAATGACTGCACCAGTTAGGGTTATCCAGATTCTCCTGGACTATGGCCAAGAGGAGCTGGAACCAGTTCATAAGCTACTGAAGGGTCCACAGTCAGGATGGAGGTCTGTCTATTACCTGATGCACAGGCATATGGAACTCCTCCAAGTCCCTTGGTGAATGATGCTGGATCCCAGACTCCCACAGTGTCACTTTTGTTCATGGATACATAATAAATTTTTATTGTTGATAAGTGGCAGATTAGGAGCAGTATCCTATGCCATCATGATGCTGAGTCACCTGTCATACATCTGCAGTATAGTCAGTTCTGCATTCCATCCTGGGTTTATTTGTTGCATTATTTTTGGCCATGCAAATTGGCATGCGGGATCTTAGTTCCTGATCATGGATTGAACTGACACCCCCTCAGTGGAAGCATGGAGTCTTAACCACAGGACTACCAGTGAAGTTCTGGTTTGTTTCTGAATGCATATTTTATAGAGAAAATTATAATTAAAATATAATGAAATGATGGAAAAGATGACCTAAATGTATGGCTCACTGATATATGCCTGTTTTTCCCTCCACATTTTATAGGGGAGTGTCTACTTGTGGTGTTGGTTGCTCAGTCGTGTCTGACTCTGTGATCCTAAGGACTGTAGCCTCCTCCGTACATGCAATTCTTCAAGCAACAATACTAGAGTAGATAGTTTTTCCCTTCTCTAGGGGATCTTCCTGACTCAGAGACCGAACTAGGGTCTCCTGCGTCACAGGAGAATTCTTTACCATCTGAGCCACCAGGAAACTTTGGAGTCCATCCTTGTCTGTGCCACTGTATTGTGTGTGTGTGTTTTATGGAAAGTCACATCACAGGAGCTGCCTCTGAAAGAGATTATAGATCCTAAGACAGTGGTATTTGGCACTGATATGAAATTTTAATGAGAATTTGTGGAATTTTTGGAAGAACACATGATTTTGCACGGCAGGGAGGTAAGAATCATGAGTATTTGCAACCAGAAGGAGAGCTGGTGGACTGGATTCAATAACAGGCTCAACATGTTCTTGACTACCTGTATTCATGTGCTCCCACACAACTCTGATCTTGGTAATATGACTTCAGTGAATGCAAGAAAAACAGACAAATGCAGGTAGAGACTTGAAAATTGCTTGTGCATTGATTGAGATTTGCCCCCATGCTGTGCTAAGGATCCGAGGTTACAATGTGAAGACCCCTAAGCCAACCAAATGAAAGATGAGAGACATGTAGCGAGGTCACCTCCAGTAACACCTGAGAAGCTTATTTTCTCTTAGGATACAACCACTCTTTTACATTCTGCTTTGTGGTACTGGATTTGGGATTCAAAAACTACATTTATGCTTTGCCAGGTAACACCAAGTTAGGCTGTGCAAACAGGGCCTGCTAGAGGGAGACTTTTGGAAAAGAACCAAGGAATTTGTTTCTCCCACTTGGTTACCAATGGGCTTCCCAAAAGCTCATGTCCCTTTTCAGTTCTGGTGAACATTATGCCAGCAATGTATCTTTTCCCCAGGAGCAGAAATTCTTTCCATGGCACAAATTGTTGGTATTCTTTCCAATATTAGAACAAGTTTTATTAAACTCTCACCACCCAAGACACTAGCAGTGCTTTGTCTTCAGAGGTATATAGGAGACTTCCTGAAAAATCAGAGATACCAGCACCAGCCAAGCAACATCCTATACTGAAGTCTCTTTCAGCCCGCATAGTGGAGACTTCTGAAACTGCTTTCTCCATGTCCCAGCTCAAACCCATCTTCATTGCTAACTCCCAAATCATGAACTATATAAATAGCTATGCTTTAGGCTAAATAGTTTTCTTGGTAGTTATCCAGTAAAATAACACTAACAAATGTGGGAAAAATTAAAATTAGATTGAGATAAGAGAGATGTGATTTAATAACTGGGCATAAATGGAAAAAAGCAAATAAAAACCCACTAATCTATATGGCTGAAGGTTATTCAGAGAAAAGTATATTTTTCCTCAATTGCTGGTAAAAATGTTAACAGCTCTTTAGGTAAACAATCTGAAAGTATTT
>SJYC01120456.1:0-10464 GCA_006408675.1 Madoqua kirkii
AACCAAAAACACTCTGAAGTAAAACACAAAACAAATTTAACTGCTTGGTTCAAACAACTTCACTTTTATACCACCAGCTTTTCTTCACTTAAAAGTTGTTGGAATAAATAAGTTTCATTTGATTCATTTTTAACATTACTTTTTTTGGAAATAAAAGTGAGAATGTAATAAAATAAAGGAATCAAAAGCAAATAAATTTTAGAAATCTTGCTTAAATTTTAAACTTCAGTGAAAACACATTTCTATGTTTTTATCTAAGGGTTCAGTTACTTTGCAAGTCTAGTTTTCAGCATCAGTTCTGCAGAAAGTTCATGACCACAGGATTTCCTGCACCAAAGAGAAATGTATCTAACTCTGTTACTCTAAGACTAAAGCAGTGTCAGTGAATTATAAACTCTGCCAGAGAACTCCAGTTAGTAGAGATACAAATTTATATGCCAACTTAATTATGTAGAGGAAATTGGTAACCAATGAAATAGCTGTTATATTCCTTATCTCTGGCTTTTTTTTTTTTTTTGCCTTTTGCATGTTAAGCTAGAAGTGAAAATGAATAGAAGGGCAGTTGGAAACACTGAAACCAAGCATATTCTAAAGTCATTAGAGCACAGGATTATATGGATTACTTTGGTGGTGTTTTAGTCACTAAGTCATGTCCTACTCTTGTGACCCCATGGACTGTAGCCTGCCAGGCTCCTCTGTCCATGGGATTCTCCAGGTAAGAATACTGGAGTGGGCTGCCATTTCCTTCTCCAGGAGGATCTTCCCAACCCAGGAATCAAACCCAGGTCTCTTGCACTGCAGGCAGATTCTTTACCAACTGAGCTATGAGGGAAGCCTATGGATTACTTTACAAATACTTAAAAACTAATAACATGCAGCTAATTTTCCACTGATAGTAAATATTTGAGGGAATAAATTATTTGAGGGAATTCATAAGCATTTTTCTCTGTTAATAACAAAATATAGTTACTGTTGTCGTTAATGGTTCATAGTTAATTAAATCCCAGAAAAGACATAAACCATAAGTATTACTTGAAAAACACTTGTTCTTATCAACGTGGTTCTTAGTGTCTTTGACCAATTACTTTTTCTCTTCTAACTGTATCTGTCATGCATTCTACATCAGTCTCTATAGATATAAGACACTTTCTAAGGTAACCACTAACACACATGTATGTCTATCATTGTATCTATGTGTAGTACTAAGTTAATTAGTATTTGTTATCATAGAAAAATTATATGTCTGCATTGCACAGTCATAAACATCAGAATTTGAAGGGCTCTTAGCAATCATATAAGCCTCGTGATACAGAAGCTTAGAGATGTTTTGAGATTTGATTGAGAACACATACACATTTGATTGAGAAAATACAAAATTGAGCACAAGCTGAGGCCCCATAATTCCTTAACCAGTGCTTTTTCTACATGATGCCATGTCTCACACAAACCTTAATCATCTTGGGGAGTTCATGTTAATGATATAACTGCTAAGTTTACATTCATCCTTTAAGAATATACCTATGTTTCAGTGCCAGAGGGAGGTGGGAGGGGGGTTCAGGATTGGGAACATGTGTACACCCGTGGCAGATTCATGTTAATGTATGGCAAAATCAATACAGTATTGTAAAGTAAAGTAAAATAAATAAATAAAATAGATAACAACAAAAAAATAAAGACCATGAGGTCAGAGATATTAAAAAAAAAAATATATATATATATATACCTAAGAGTGGAACATGGGCATTTTTCTCCTGCCCACTGGTCAAGTTACAAATCATGGTCACAGAAAGTTACTGCCAGGCAGAAATTCTTTGACTCTCTTTAGAGTGCTTTATGCCATTTTTAAGATTATGTAAGTCCAGTAGACATTAATGATGCAGAAGAATAACAAGATACTCTGTGGTCTAAGAAAAACTGCCTATCAGGTCATGTTACAATGTATACCTTTCCGCTGGGGAGGAGAAAGTGGGTAACTCTGCAGCAGTACCAGCACCGGGATTGCATCCCACTCCCTTTGAGTTTTTGTGTGATTTGAAGGTTTGGCAGGATTTAGTTAACTACAAGGCAATGGCAACCCACTCCACTACTCTTGCCTGGAAAACCCCATGAATGGAGGAGCCTGGTAGGCAGCAGTCCATGGGGTCAATAGAAGTCGGACATGACTGAGCGACTTCCCTTTCACTTTTCACTTTCATGCTTTGGAGAAGGAAATGGCAGCCCACTCCAGTGTTCTTGCCTGGAGAATCGCAGAGGCAGAGGAGCCTGGTGGGCTTCCGTCTATGGGGTCGCACAGAGTCGGACACGACTGAAGCGACTTAGCAGCAGCAGCAGCAGTAACTACAAACTAGGTCAAAGAAGAGGAAACTCCATGAAAGTTATTAAACAAAAATTCATATTGAAAAAGTGGTAAGTAGGACTGGTGACTTGGGTCAAATAATGTGTCCAGTGTTTTGTGAATGGAAAGTGGTTCCAAAGAACACATACCAAAAGTTGGAAACCTATCCTGAACCTGAAACCATAAGGCGGATTTTACTATTAATACTTTGTTGTAATGGCTGAGAGCAGGAGAAAGTATTAAAGATCCTACAGAGATATAACTGAGGATGTCTGGTTTTTCTCCACCTGGTATAGGTAAGAATGTCAAGTACAGTTGATGCCTATAAGGAAGGAAGCATTAAGAAGAGCATCTAATAGCAGAATTAAGGACGAGGGAAAAAAGGGTATGTGCTAGAGGAATCTGTAACCTAGTAAGAACCATAGTTTTCCTCCTTCACAATACTTTCTCACTGCTTAATTTATTTTTGCACCTACTTTTCCTGAAGTTCCTAGTACATGAATCACACTTTGTTTCTTTGCCTGTCTCAAATTTTGGGGGATAAATACTGGGCATTCTAGATAATATAAGTAATCTAGATACTGAGTTCCCCTCCTCTTTGGAGGCTTGTTGTTGCTGTTGTCCTCAGTATTTGCTTAGTGACTTGGCTGGAATATGTGAAACTATGAAAGTGTTAGTCACTCAGTCGTGTCTGACTCTTTGTCACCCCATGGACTTTTAGCCCACCAGGCTCCTGTGTTCATAGGATTTCCTAGACAAGAATACTTGTGCATAGCCATTCCCTTCTCCAGGGGATCTTTCCAACCCAGGGATCAAACCTGGGTTTTCTGCATTGCAGGCAGATTCTTTACCATCTGAGCTACCAGGGAAGCATATATTCTGTTGTTGAGAAGTCTCCTTCTCTACAGCATGAAGCTACTAATGTTGCTCCTCTGGGAGCACAGACTTGGGCAAAGAGTTACCTTTGATGACAGCTGCTTTTCCTTGTGAGTATCTCTTTCCTTTACTTTTCTGTCAAGCTCTCTGCCTTCCTTAATATCACACCAAAGATCAAGAGCAGTGTGTTAAATACCATTACACCAAGACAAGGGGCAGCAGTAAACTATGAACTACACAACAAGACTAAAGATCTCTATTTCACCAGAGTTACTGAAACTGTGCCTAGTATTTTAATTACTTAGAGGGAATTAGTAAGCAATGAAATCTCCATTTTAATTCCATTGAAAAAACTAGCTTTTCTGCTTATGCAAATGCAAAGCAGCTATCTTTCTAGCCTGAAAAAAGAAAGTGAATAGTAATAACATTTCAAATGCTTCTGGCAAGCATATTCCAAACTTACCATAGGATTGAATTTCTAAGGATAAGTTTTAAGTGAATGAGTTCTAAAATTTATACTATGTAGCTAATTTTCTACTGTTAGCAACTGCTGGAGTTCCACTAATAATGGGAGGGAATTGATGAAAACATTTTGGCCTGTAATAATAGCATATAGGCACTATACTCATTTAGATACAAATTTAAACTCCAGAGAAGGTAAATAAAGCAGAAACAGACTTGAAACACTCTTGTTCTTACCAAGATGACTCTTGATTTCGTCCTGTAGAATACTTCTTCCACTAGCTTCTGCATAGCGCTCTGTTTGAGTCTCTATAAGTTACAAAACACTTTTGTAAGGTATATATTAACATGTGTTTCTCTCTGTGTGTAGTACTCCTTTATTGTTTTAATATTATAGAACAGAATTAAAATGAAATGTCTGGATTGTAGTATCACAGGACCTTAGAATTGGAAGGGCTGTAATCAATCACATAAGCCTCATTATACTGAGGCCTGCAATGCAGGAGATCCAGGTTTGACCCCTGGGTTGGGAAGATACCCTGGAGGAGGGAATGGCAACGCATTCCAGTATTCTTGCCTGGAGAATTTCATGGATGGAGAAGCCAGCTGGGCTACAGTCCATGGGGTCGCAAACAATCGGACACAACTAAGTGACTGACACACAGAGGAATAATGATTTGACCAATGCCACATATCTAGGTAACAACAAAGCTGATCCATAAACTGATACTTCATAGTCTTTAACCAGAGCTTTTCCCATAAAATACAAACTTTCTGCAAACAAGTCATCCTAGAGAGTTTATCTTAATAAATAGTGTGCACATTAAAAACACATTCACATGGTAAGGATATATCTGGTGATGTAGAATATAACATTTTTCCCCAGGGTCAAGTTGCAAATGATAGGCATCATAGTCACAGGAAGTTGCAGAAATTTTTTGACTTGTCCAGGAATATTTTAATTCTTTTTTTTAAAAGGTTATATAGCTAAGTCAAGTAAGCATCAGTGATGGGAAAGAAAAACAAGTAATTTGTGGACAGAGATAAAATACTCTCCCAGGTTCTCTTAGCACATAGACCTTCTCCTCTGAGGAGCAGGAAATGGGTCATTTGCAGGACTGTGAGCATTGGTACTGAATTTCTTTTCATTTGAGTTTTTACCTGGTTTTTACTTTTTGCTGGATTCAGAAATGATGATCTATGTTCTGTATCAGAAAAAAATATTTAAAATAATTTTATATTGCAAAAAGAATAATCAGTGACTTTGGGTCACCTGTTAGGTAAAGTCTTCTTCATGTAAGTGAAGCTTGAAATTGTTACATGCAGAACTTAGACATTATAAGTCTTGCTTTGGAGAACTGGCTGAACCCATGAATATTTCAAGTGTGCACTATTACTGAGGCAGCACACATTTATCACCACCGCAATCTAAACAGAGGTGAAGACCACTGGACATCATTACTAATACTGAAGACATGCTGGATTGGGCAGAACAAGTTTTAGTAGTTAAGTTACAGCATTCGTGAAAGTAATGTGTATTAGAGCAACACAGAACTGGAGAACATTAGCAGACATACTTCAGTTCTCTTCTCTGGTCTTTCTCCAAAGATAAAATTAGAAGAACTGATTCACTTGATTTGAGAAAGCAAAGGATTCTTAGGTAAGCAGGGAGGCAATAAATGATATAGAGTAGAGAAACCTTGGAGAAGGCAATGGCACCCCACTCCAGCACTCTTACCTGGAAAATCCCATGGATGGAGGAGCCTGGTGGGCTGCAGTCCATGGGGTCGCTAAGAGTTGGACACGACTGAGTGACTTCCCTTTCACTTTTCACTTTCATGCATTGGAGAAGGAAATGGCAACCCACTCCAGTGTTCTTGCCTGGAGAATCCCAGGGACGCGGGAGCCTGGTGGGCTTCCGTCTATGGGGTCGCACAGAGTCGGACACGACTGAAGCGACTTAGCAGCAGGGAAACCTAATCTATTAAAAGCCACAATTTTCTTCCTTCACAATGTTCTCCCACTGCTTTTAAATTGCTTTTTTTTTTTTTTAATCCTACTCTGCTTGGAGTTTGTTGAACTATTTTTTAAAATGCAACATGATCCATTTTAAATCTTAGTTCTATGCTTATTAGTACATTCATAGAGCTGTGTAACAATCATAGTCATTTTATAGTCTACTTTAGATTTATACTGAACAGATGAAATTCCAGGAAGATTTAGAAATTTTTTTCATGTTCTACATATATAGTTCTCTTTATAATGTAATTCTTACTATCTTTTCCCAATTTTATATATGAAGCAGGTAAAAATGAATTCATTTATTAAAACTGCTTTTACATTATCTACATAATTTTGTGCTTTACCAAGAGAAGACAAAGCATGCATGTATAGCATTTATTATTTTAACCATTTTATTTAAAATAACTGTTTTTTGTCATTATTTAAAATGACATTTCCTGCTCTTTAATCCCTCTGCTGCCCATGCTATATTTCCATACTTTAAATGTGCTCATTCTTCCTTCTGATAGTGTAAGAATACTGAACACCTCTATTGATTTTTTAAAATTTCAGTTACACTTTCAACTCCAATTTCTATGTGTTCCTTTTCAAAATGATATATTTCTCTTTGTATATATTACCTATTTGGCAAAGAATTGTCACGAGATCTTCTTTCTCTTCTTAATAATGTTTACATTTAGTTCTTTGAACATTATATATAATAACTTCTTCTTAGTTTTGTTCTTTAAGTGCAATAGCTTGGATCCTCACAAGCAGTTTTTGTTGTATGCATTTTTCCTTGTTATATGTCACATTTTACTGTTTTTTTGCATGACCCATAATTTTATGCTGAAAACTGAGTATTCTGGATACGTAATGTAGCATCTCTAAATACTGACTTCCTTTTTCAAGTCATGTCATTATTATTCTCTTGCTTATATTCTTAGCTATCTGGCTGAAACATTTTACTGAAGTATTCCTTTGCAGTTTGAAGGTACAACTACTGCTCTTCAAGGGGAAAATTCTTGGATATAGTAGTTTTAGCAGTGCTATCTTTTTTACATCTCTGTTATATGGTCTATCTCTTTTGATATTATCAGTCAGTTCATTCAGTAAATCAGTTGTGCCCAACTCTTTGCGAGCCCATGGACTGCAGCACACTAGGTCTCCCTGTCTATCACCAACTCCCGGAGGTTGCTCAAACTCATGTTCATCAAGTCGGTGATGCCATCCAACCATCTCATTTTCTGTTGTCCCCTTTTCCTCCTGCCTTCAATCTTTCCCAGCATCAGGGTCTTTTCCAATGAGTCAGTTCTTCACATCAGGTGGCCAAAGTATTGGAGTTTCAGCTTCAATATCAGTCCTTCCCCCCAAATCAAAGGGCAGTGTGTCTATCACTTTTATAAGAGTAAAGGCTGTAGCATAATCTCTGAACTACATATGCCTGATAGTTCCATCAAATATAGAGAAATGGTAACCAATGAATTAACTCTGTGTTAAATTCACCTTGTTATTATCACTTTCATCAAGACTTTCTTCTTTTCTAAGCTAAAAGAGAGATTAGAATAGAATTAAATACACTTGAAGTGAAGTAGCTTAGTCAAGTCTGACTCTTTGCAGTCCCATGGACTGTAGCTTACCAGGCTCTACCGTCCATGGAATCTTCCAGTCAGGAATACTGGAGTGGGTTGCCATTTTCTTCTCCAGGGGATCTTCCGAACCCAGGGACTGAACCCAGGTTTCCTGCATTGCAGGCAGATGCTTTACTGTCTGAGCTACCAGGGAAGCCAGGATGTACCAAGTATTTTCCAAGTTCATTACAGCATTTCATTTTATGGTTTAATTTTTAAATGGATCTTTTATATAAATCATATCTAGCTAACTTTTCTAGTATTTTCTAGTACTTTTCTGGTATTTCTAGTAAATACCATAGTATAACAATTATGAGAATATTCATGAAGATTTTACCTATATAATAACAACATACAAGTACTCATATCATTAAAAATTCATACTCAAACTCCAAAAAAGGCAAAGAAACCATAAAGATCACATTTGGAAAGATTAGACTTACCAGGGAGAACCTTTGCTAGGGCCTTATTTTCCACTATCTGTATACGTCTTTCAACAGTATCTTTCAAGTGTTCTAGATCAATTTCTATGGAAATAAACATAACAAAACACTTTGTAAAGTAACCCTAATATACGAGTGTTTCTCTTTGTCTGTATGTATGTGTGTTCACGTGTAGTACTATCTTAATTAGCCTAGTTATTAATAAATATTCATTATAATGGAATATCTTGGTTGCAGAATCATTAAACCTTAGAATGGCTGTTAGCAATCATTAAGTCTCCATATATTGAGACTTAGAGACATTAACAATTTGACCAAGACTGTGTATCTAGATAATGAAAAACCTGATGCACAACCTTATGCCTTTAACCAGTGCTTTTTCCATACTGTGCTCTCTCTTAAACTAAATTAAAATATCCTGGAGAGGTTATGATAGTAATCAACTGTTAAGTTTAATTAAAATCAGAATCATACTATAGGGATATATACCAGTGATGTGGAACACAACATTTTTTTTCCTCATGCTATGTTGCAAACTAGGGTCTCCATGAAAATTTACCATGGGGCAGAAATTCTTGGACTTTACAGGAATATTTTAATACCCCCTTTATGTTACTTAAGTGTAAACAAAGTAGGCATCAGTGATGTAAAAGAATATCAGAATATGTTATGGGCTGAAAAAACGTGCTCTCCTAGGTCCCTTTAGCATGTAGACTTGGTAGCCTGGAGGAAGAAATGGTTAAACTTATAGAAGTACCTGGATTGATACTGAGTCTCTTTTCATTTGAGTTTTATGCCATTTGAAATTTTTGCTTGATTTAAACTGCAACTAGGTCCAATTATGAGAAAAATACGTTAATATTATTAAAGGAGAGTTTATATTGAAAGGAATAATTAGGAATGATCAACTACTGGATTTAAAATACTGTAGCTAATTAGTTTCTAGCAGAGTGTGTACCTGAAGTTAGAAACCTGTTATGACTAAGATGCCCAGATGGAAGTCTCTATTTGGAGAAATGTATGAACCAGTAAGTATTAAAAAGGTTGTGCTATTTGTGTAGAGGTGGTTACCTGCTGCAGCACCATTGCCAAAATGAAAAAACAATGTGTCTGGTTAGGCAGAACAAATTTTCAATAATTAACAACATTTTGTGAAAGTAATAAGATGTATAGCAGAATGAAACTGGGACTATTAGCAGATACATTTTAATTTCTCTGGTTTTCTCTCCAAATGGTATACGCAACAAAGACTTGCTCATTTGCATTAAGGAAGCAAAGATTCCTTAGATAAAAAAGAGACAATGAGGATAGCATTTGAGGGAAGGTTAGGTTATTAAAAGATATATGCTAGAGAAATATATAACCTAGAAAAGTCAGTGTTTTCTCTTTTATCATATCCTCCCACTTTTCAAATCCTTTTTAAATTCTCTTCTTCTTGACATTCATTGAGTTAGTTTTTAAAAATATATAACATATTATACAATTTGCCCATTTAAAGTATTCATTTCAATGTTTTAAAAAATATATTCAGAGTTATATGACCATCACCACAATTAATTTTAGAAGAGACTAGACAGTGTTCTTACCAAAAAACATGATAATTATATGACATGATGGAAGTGTTAGCTAACACTGGGGTGGTCATCATATTGCAATGTACAAATGTATCAACATATCATAAATGTTAAACACACAATGTTATAGATAGATCAATGTTTTTCACAATAAAAAAAGAATTTACATCAGAATTATGCTAAGTAAATTCTAGTAATTACAGTGAGGTATAGAAATGCTACCTTTATATATCATTATTCCCTCCTCTATATTTTTGCACCATCGTTATATATATTATAAATAAAATACCCTATAACCTATATAGTCATTGCTTTCTTAAAATTATGATGAATTATTATTTATATATATGTTTTAATGCTATCTTTTATAACGACAGAATTAGTTTAACCCAGTCTCTTTTTTATGGGTTTCAGATTACTGTCTGAGGTCACTTGCTTTCAGCCTGAAGAACTTTCTTTTGTACTTTTCATAAAGTGAATCTGCTAGCAATGAATTTTCACAGTTTTTTATGTTTTAAAATCTCTTTACTTTTATTTTTTGAGAGGTAATTTGGCTGGATATAAAATTTGGGGTTGATGACTTTTTTTCTTTTGCATTTTGGTCATTTGATTGCATTTTGTTCTCCATAGTTTCTGATGAAAAGTCAGCTATCAATCTTACTGGAGTTTCCAATAGAGTAGAAATGCCAGTTTTCCAGAGTGTGCATACTAATTTATATTGCCACCAGCAGTTTCTGAAAGTTCTAGTTGCTCTACAATATTATCATGACTTGATTCTGTCATTCTTTGATTTAAACTCAGTGATGGTATGTCATAAAATCCTCATTAATTTAACTCCAATTTTCTAGATAACTAATAAGACTGTACTATTTTCAAATTTTTATTAGTCATTTAGATCCATTCTTAATTTCTGTTACAGTGCTTTTGATTTCTATCATTTATTTTGATTATTTCTTAGAGATTTACTCTATGCATATATTACCTATATAGTCTTTCATATAGTCTACATTTCTGCAAGGGCCCTTATTATATTAGTCATAGTTAATTTAAATTCCCGGTTTGATAATTCCAAAATTTCTGCTATACCTTCATCTGGTCTTGATGATTGCTTTGTGTCCAGCTTGCATGTTTTGCTTTTAGCA
>SJYC01120458.1:0-10773 GCA_006408675.1 Madoqua kirkii
AATCTGGAGTAGAGATTGGATTTTCAAAAATACAATATTAAAGAAAAGAAGAAGAAAAAGAAAAAAAAACAAAGCCACAAGAATTATTTTTAAAAATATCACCCACAAAAAGACTATATACAGCGTTTGCTTTAAAAATAGGGTGTTTTTTTAGAAAAGTAATAATAGGCTATGAAAATAATAATTAGAGAAATAAAGAACTTAAAAATTTAAGAAAGTTAAAAAAAGAAAAAACAATCACGCAACAACATCAACTCAAACAAACAAACAAAAAAATCATAAAAATAGCAAAGGTATATCTGGCCTTTTCTCTGAAGTTGTGGGCTGTGTGGGGTCACTTCCAAGGCAGTTCCCTCTGTTTAACTTCCTCTGTTTGCTGGTCTCTTCAGTGTCTGATTTCCATCTTGACACAGGGAGTGCGATGGTGGAGACTTTTTTTTAGGCTCACTGTTCAGTCGCACTGTGGGGAGGGAGGGATGCTGCAAACAAATATCGCTGGTGTGTGCTTGCAGTGTCTCATCCACGCTGGGTTTGCCCCTGCTCACGGCGCACACCGCTCAGGCTCTACGTTGCTCTGCTGGGAAACCTTCTGAGACTGGCCCTAGGATTCATGCACCTCCCCGATCTAAGCTGCTCAGGCTCGGTGCTTAGGTAGCCTTCAGAGGCGCAGATTTGGTGGGGCCTGCGTTTTGTGCCCTTCCCAGATCCAAGTAGCTCAGGAGTCTGGTGAGCACAGTTGCTGTGGCTTATCGCCTTTCCCTGCTGCTCAGTTTTCTCAGTGTATCGCTGGCGTTCCTTCTCAGGCGGATGATGACTGTCCAGAACCCCCAGAAGTCTTAGTTAGAAAATAAGCCTGCTTGCATTTTGGTAGCTAATGTCTCTCTTGGGCTGCAATTGCCCCCTTCCAGCCCTTAAGGCTCTGGCTTCCTGTCACTGGAGGGGGATGTTCTGCAGCTTTCCGTTCCGTCCTTTGTTCTGCGATCGATACTGGCAGTGTCTTAGGTTCGAGCGTTACGCATGGTAGCTATCCCACATTCTGGTTTGCTAGCCCAAGTTAGTTCGCTCTGGCCACTCGTGGGGTGTTCCGGCCTGATTCTCAAAAAAGCACTGCAGCCTGCGCCTCCTGCTCCTCCCTGCCCAGCCCCCAGTTGCTAGTGGTGGATGCATGCATCTGCGCTGCTTTTCTGCTGGGGGAGTTTCTGTTGGGCTCGTAATCTATTAGTTTTAAATATTTATTTATTTTTCCTTCCTGTTATGTTGCCCTCTGTGCTTCCAAGGCTCGCCACAGACTCGGCAGCAAGAATGTTTCCTGGTCTTTGGAAACCTCTCTTCTTAAGAGTCTCTTCCCAGGATGGGACTCCCTTCCCGGGATGGAGCTCCCTCCCTACCTCCTTTGTCTCTTTTTTCATCTTTTATATTTTTTCCTACCTGTTTTTGAAGCCAATGATCTGCTTTTCTGGGTGCCTGATGTCCTCTTCCAGCATTCAGAAGTTGTTTTGTGGAATTTACTCAGCATTGAAATGTTCTTTTGATGAATTTGTGAGGGAAAAAGTAATCTCCCCGTCCTATTCCTCTGCCATCTTAGGACCGCCCTCCCTTTCTACTTTCAATATTCTGTCTTTATATTAATTTTTTTTATTTTAATTACACTGTGTCTTGGTATGGTCCTCTTTGGGTTGATCTTGTTTGGGACCCTCTGTGCTTCCTGGGTCTGGATGTCTTTTTCCTTTCTTGAGTTAGAGAAATTTTCAGCTATTATATCCTCAAATATACTCTGCCTATTTCTCTCACTTGTCTTCCTCTGGGACCCTTATAATGCTAATGTGCTTGATGTGTCCTGTATTGTTCTCATTTTCTTTCTTTATTCTGTTAAGCTTCAGTGGTTTCCACTTCTCTATATTCGAGCTCATTGATTCATCCTGCTATATTATCTGCCTTACTGTTGAATCCTTTTAAGGTATTATTCATTTCGGTTATTGCATTCTTCATCTCTATTCTGTTCTTATTTATATTTCTTAATTCTCTGTTAAAAATTTCTAACTTCTCACTCTGTTCATTCAATCTTCTCCTTAGTTCTTTAAACATCTTCACAATCATTGCCTTGAACTCCTTTTTGGGTTGCCTATCTCTGCTTCACTTAGGGCTTTGCTGGTGGTTCACGTGGTAAAGAATCTGCCTGCAATGCAGGAGACCTAGGTTCGATCCCTGGGTCAGGAAGATCCCTGGGAGAAGGGACTGGCTACCCACTCCAGTATTCTTGCCTGGGAAAGAATGTTTAGTTCTTCTCGTGTTTTATCTTGTTCCTTCATTTGGAATATATTTTTCTGTTGCCTCACTTTGCCTAATTTCCTGTTTTTATTTCTATGTATTCCATTGGTTGGTTATGTTTCCCAAACATGGAGAAGTAGCCTTTTGTAGAGGATGTCCTATGCATCTCAGCAGTGCACTCCCCTTTGGTCACCAGAGGTAAATGTTCCAAGGCTACCCCTATATGGACTGAGTAGGGTCTTTTGTTATAGAAGAATGACTGTGGGTGGTATAATATATGTGGCTGGTCCATGAGCCAGTTGGTTGCCAGGCTTGACTTGTATGAAGGCTGTCAGCTGGTCCAGGTCATGGGGCACCTGGTTGTGGAACCACAGGATGTCCTGGGGCTATTGCTGGCCCACTAGTAAGCAGAGCTACATTCTGGAGTGAGTATTTGGGCTAGGGTTCCCAGATCTAGTGTCAGCCTGCTGATGATCACTCTAGTTTCTGACATCGCTGGCTGTGGGGTCTGGGATATTTAAAAACTGGTGATGGCTGGTGAGTGGGGCTAGATCTTAGTATGTATGGTTGAGAACTCAAAGGTATCACAGAGCTGGTGTTCACCTGTTCCTGGTGAGACCAGGGCCCAGAGGGTCCAGAGCTAATGTCAGCCTGTTGGTGGGTAGGGCTTGGGTCCAGGGGTTCATAGGGCTATTGCTTTCTCACTGATGGATGGAACCCAGTCCCAGGATTCTTGGCTACAGGACTCCCAGGGGTCCTGGAGTTGGTGTTGGCCAGCTGGTTGGTTGAGTCATTTCTGGACCTGGCTAGCTGTGGGAATAGGGGTCCAGGGTATCCCTAAGCTGCTGTTGGCCCTCTGTCGAGTAGGGCTGCATTCTGGGGCTCCTGGCTGAGGAGTTCAGGGAGCCCTGGAGCTGAGCCAGGCTGCTGGGGTCTTGACATGGCTGGTTGTGGGACAGCTGTAGTCCTGCATCTGGTGGCCGCCTGCTGGTGGCTGTGGCCTGGGCTCAGGTATATCCTGGGGCTGGTGGTCACCCTCTGGTGGGTGAAGGTGAGTCCTGGGGCTAGTACTGGTTCACTGGTTCACTAGTAGGACACTCTGGGTGTCCTAGGGTTGGTGTGTTGGTCCACTGGTGTGCAGGACTGCGTTCCAAGGTATCCTTGGGCTGATGCCTGTGCACCGGTGGGTGAGGCTGGCCCTGTAGCTAGTGCAGGCCCATGGCGGGAGTTCAGCTGGGCCCCAAGGTCTTTGACACAGGGCTTGGGGTTCTGGGGCTAATACCAGTGCACTGGGCATGTAGGGCTAGGTCCTAGATCCTCTGTGGGGCAGGGCCAGGTCCTACTCAGCTGTGGGCTCAGGGTCTTAAGGCATCAGGCCTGCAGGTGGGTGAAGCTATGTCTCTGCCAGCTAGTTGCTTGACCTGAGGTATTCCAGTACTAGTGCCAACAGGCTGGTGGGTGGGGCCAGTTTGCAGCATTAATAAGCTAGATGGACAATTCCAAAATGGCACTTGCCAGCACCAGTTTGGCAAGAATAAACTCCCTAAAATAGCTGCCATTGCCATCTACGTCCCTTGAGTGAACTTCAGTGGTCTCCTGACTCTCTGGGAGTCTATCCAAGATCAGCAGATAAGTCTAACCCAGACTCCTTTCAAATTACTCCTCCACCCTGGGTTCTGCGGTGTGTGGATTTTGTGTGGAGTCTCTGACTCACCATGAAGTAAGACCTGCTGACCTTAAAGCCAAGTATTCTGTGGGCTTATCTTCCCAGGGCAGGATTTTCAGGCTTCAGAGTCCAATGTGGGACTTGAACCACTTGCTCCTTGGGGAGAACCTCTGCAATTGTAACGCAGTTGTAATTATCCCCCCACTGTGGGTCTTGATATGAGTCTTGTTTATGCCCTATCTCTGCCCCTCCTACCTATCTCTTTGTGGTTCCTTCTTTATATCTTTAGTTGTAGATCTTTTCTGCTCATGTTATGGTCTTTTTCATCAGTAGTCTCTCTGTAATAGTTGTAATTTTGGTGTGCCCAAGGAAAGGGGTGAGCTCAGGGTCTTCCTACTTCACCATCTGGTCTACCTGGGGCCTGTTTTATTAAGGCACTAACCACTCATGAGGGTTCCACCATCATGACCTAATCAACTATCAAAGACTCTCACCTTCTAATACCTTAACATTGGTGGTTAGGGTTTCAACATAGGAATCTGTGTGGCAAACTTCAGTCCATAGCAATACGCATCACCCTCAAATGACCCTGCTCTTCTGTAATCTCTCCTTCACATTTCTCATCTCCACATCCACTCTAGGCAACCATCAATCTGCTTTCTATTTCTATCCATTGGTTTGAATTTTCTAGAATTTTATCTAGTGCAATCATATGGGATATGTTCTTACTTGTCTGGCTTCTTTTGGTCCGTATAGTTATATTGAGACTCATCTATGTCGTATTTGTATGTGTGTACATGCTTAGTCTCTCGGCTACTGGAATGGGTAGCCATTTCCTTCTTCAGGGGATCCTTCTGACCCAGAGATTGAACCCAGGTTTCCTGCATTACTGTCTGAGCCACCAAGGAAGCTCCAATGTTATATATATCAACATTTAATTCCTTTTTATTGCTGAAGAGCATTTCATTGTCTGGGTAGACCACAATTTGTTTATTCATTCACCTTCTGATGAACATTTGCATGCTTTTTCCCCCCTTGTTCATAGTTGTTACAAATAAAACTTTTATGAACTTTTGTGCCCAAGCATTTGTACAGATGAATGTTTTCTTCTGGGCTTCCCTTGTAGCTCAGCTGGTAAAGAATCTGCCTGCAATGCAGGAGACCCCGGGGTGATCCCTGGGTTGGGAAGATCCCCTGGGGAAGGAAATGGCAACCTATTCCAGCAGTCTTGTCTGGAGAATCCCATGGAGAGAGGAACCTGGTGGGCTGCAGTCCATGAGGTCACAAGAGTTGGACACGACTTACCACCACCATGCTTTCTTCCCTCTTGGGGAAATACTTTGGAGTGAAATAAACAGATTCTGTGGTGGCATATTTTCAGCTTTTTAAGAAACTGCCAAACTATTCTCCAAAGTGTCTATACTCATCTGCACCCCTACCAGTGGTATAGGCAAGTTCCAGTTGCTCCTTATCTTCTCTGGCTCTTGGTATTGTTGGTTTTATTTGTCCAACCTAGTGTGTGTGAAATGGTGTCTCACTGTGGCTTCATTTTGCATTTCTTTAATAACTAACAATGTTAAGCATCTTTTCATGTGCTCATCAACTATCCCTATCTCTTCTTTGCTGCAGTGTCTACTCAAAGTGATCTTTTTAACCAGGTACTTTGTTTTGTTAGTATTGACTTTTGGAAGTTCTCTGTGTGTTCTCAATACAGGTCTTTATCAGATATGTGTTTGGCGAATTATTTTCTCATAGTCTCGGTTTGATTGGGTAACACTCTTACATATTGATCTTCTTTTGCCCCAACAATCATAACTGGTAACAGCTTGGCCAAGAAAGCCAGTGTTAATAGAACATGGCAGCATCTGATCCATCCCCTCCATAAAAATAAAATGAGTGCCAAAAATTAACAAGGGAAGTCTTATCAGATCCATTTTCCTGCCCCAGATTACCCTGATCCTGGGAATGCCATCTTATAAATCATGGTCACAGTTGGGGTCAGGCATGGCAGGTGAGAGGAAGATTAGATACTTTGCCCAGCATCCTTTTCTTGATCCAAGATCGCCCCCTAACGGGCCAGGCTCATCCACCTCCCTGCTCAGCTCAGGCCCCTTGGAGCTCTGTGAGGCTCTAGATGAGAGATAAATGGAAGCATCGGTTTCAACTCCCAAGTTTCTGATGAAAACAAGTGTTTTCATTCACCAGGCAAATATTTCAGTGGAGATGGATGGGAGGAGAGCTGTGACTGAGGAGAGTCAATTTCTGTTCCAGCTGAAGCTGCAGAGGGAGGGATGATGGGGAGAGGGGAAGGAGAAGGCTTTGCACACATAGGGCATAATTCCCATGATCCACGCCCTGTCCTGGGCCTGCGCTTCCTGAGGGCACCTTTGCCCTGTATATGAAAATAACTTTCCCTCAGCCAGAACCCCTGAGATGGGGATGTTCAGCCCTGTTATGTGACCACAAGGAGTCTTGGCATTGGGAAGTGCCCCCCTAGGTCCACTTGTCCTAAGATCCAGATGGAGTCCTTGGTCCTCCACAGTCTCTTCTGCCTGCCTGGCCTCCTGCAGCTACCAGCTTTCCTCTGGCCATGTCACCCAAGCCTGCGAAACCTGCCAGCCTCCTCCATTTCCCACAGGATCACTAAGAGGAGGCTGTTTCCTGCACTGATGCTGCAGAAGCTTAGAGTGCAGTGTAGGGAATCACAGCACCAGAAGGAAACAGACATCCTTGCCCCAGGCTGCCAGGAATCTTCCTGGCCAGCTGCTCCCTTCTTTGACCCCCAGCATGTTGCTCGTGTGTTAAACCCCTAACTCAGAATCCCTCTCTGCCGCCCAAATGCCATATTCCCCAGACCCACCCATCTCAGGCTGTCAGAGTCTCACCCTGATTTCAGGGTGTTGCTAAGAACCAGTGCTAAGTTCTAGCTACCGAATGTGCCTCTGCACATTCCTGGAAGCCCGAAAACAACTTTCTTTTCCCCAAGAGAAGAATTATCTGCCCCAGACTCCAAGCAGCACACTTGAAACCCAGGTCCAAATCCCAACTGTGCCAATGACTACCGGGGGCCTTAAACGAGCTCCTTAACCATGTGTGTGCCTCAGTCTGGCCATTTATAAAGGCAGAATTGTAGCCTATAGGCCACAGAGTTTTTGAGAGGATTAATGATTTAACACCTTTAATGGATTTAGAATAGTGCCTGACATACACCAAATGCTCAACTAACGTGAACACACATACTACCCCCTTCCTGTTCCCACAAAAGACCTGCTCTAGGTGCATCCAAGGCTGGGCTGCTTTCTCTGTTGATGGGCTGGAAGGGAGGAGGGGAGCAAAAAATGAACATCTGTGTCCCCAGCTGAGGAAGCCTCAGAGGGCCGGGGAGGAGGGAGCCGGCCTTGTGCACACACCAGGGAACTCAGGAAGCACTTTGTGAGGCTGTGAGTGCTGAGACAGGGCAAAAATGGGCTGAAGTGTTTCCATGGAGGCATGAGGGGGCAGAGGGCACACGGGCGGTCAGGCAGAGAGTCCCATGGCTGGGGATGCAACCTTTGGAGATTGAATCTGTACAGGAGTATGCAGCTGTGGCAATGAATGCCGGCATGAATAAAGGTAACCCATACACTCAATTCATTCTGTTCTTTGTTTGTTCAACATCAGTTTCATTGACCACATACTATGTGCCAGGTTTCCACAGAGAATATTTTGGTAAACAAGCCAGAAACAGTTTCTGTCTTCAGGAAACGTATAGTCTAGGTTCTGAGAAGAAGACAGACAGCAGAGAAGGAGACACTGGAGAATTTAATGGAAGAGCTCATGTCCTTTACAGGGGCAGGAGACCAAGGATGAAGAGGTTTTTCAGTGGAGACACAAAGACAAGAGTTATCTGGATAAATCATCAGGAGAGACAGAGAGAAAAATATGAGGCAGAGGATCCAAGGGGTGCAGAGGCCTGGAGAGGACACGGGGCCTGGCTGGAAGGTGACTGGAGACCTGGGTGACCAGAGGGCAGCGACCCAGGGGGGATGAGACCCAAGATGCAGTCAGAAAGGGCCATGCAGGGCCCTGAAGGCCCCCCTCATGCCCACCCTCTCCGGCAATGACGTAACCAGTAAACCCGCCACAAAACCCAGACCTCAGAGGCCGTTCATGCTTTCCCAGTGGCTCAGACAGTGAAGAATATGCCTGCAATGCAGGAGACACGGGTTAAGGCCCTGAGTTGGGAAGATCCCCTGGAGAAGGGGATCGCAGCCCACTCTAGTATTCTTGCCTGGAGAACTCCATAGACAAAGGACCCTGGCAGGCTACAGTCCACGGAGTCGCAGAAGAGTCAGACACAACTGAGTGACTAACAGTTTCACTTTCAGAGGCCCCTCACTGTGTCCATGCAGATGGGGCCTCCAGACACTCCAGTGAGACTCACACCTTTCAAAACCTCCAGCAGCTAGGTCTTGTCCCCATGATCTGCCCTGCAATCACACACAAGAAACATTCAGAAGAGAAGGATGAAGTCTAAATTACAAAGCGCGCTGTGACCAGCCCAAGGCTCTCTGGGCACCGTGTTCTCCCTGCTGCTGCTGGAATATCCCTGAGATTTCAGTATCGGAGCTGGATTAGGAGGATGGGGTGCCCTCTCTCCCGTGCCTCTCACTGGGTGATCTATGACCCCATATGGCAGCGGACTAGAACAGAACGTGTTCACACCTCAACACTGAGCACAGACTTCCAGGAGAGCCCAGCCAGTCCTGGGAGAGTTCACTGACAACTCATGCTGATTTTGAAATGCCAGCTTTCCCAAAATGGGGTCAAGAAAACACAAGTTCTAGATGGTACTAACTAATTTCAAGAACAAATACTTATTAGTTTGAGGAACAAAATGCTAGGAGAGTCTGACAGTTACAGAAATTGTCTCACAGTTGCAAAGAAAGTTCCAAAGCAGCAACTAAGATCTGTTCTCACAGATCTTTCATAAGAAAAGAAAAGTCCAACAAAAAGTAAAAATGGCCGTGTGCTGAATAGTGTCCGACTCTTTGTGACCCCATGGACTATAGCCTACCAGGCTTCTCTGTCCATTTCATTATTAAAAACACAGACCTTTCCAAAAATAATAATTGGAATTAAACCATCAGACTACCTTGACCTGATTTTTCTCATTTCACTGCCATCAGACTACTTTGACCTGATTCTTCTCATTTCACTGAGAGTCTATGACAATTTCAGCATAGGCTTCCCTGACACCAGGTTCAAGGCTGTGCACTGGCTCAGTCAGGACTGGGGTACCTTCAGTCACTGTTCTCTCTGGAGCCCAAGGGGACCCAGCGTGAGGCATTTACTCCATGAGATTAATATCACCCCCTCCACACAGGTCCACACCTCCTGCCCAGATCTTCTCTTCCCCTATATGTGCCAGGCTTGGGATTCCAGTCCCACCAGCCCCAGGCCTGGGATACATCCACATGGCAAAGGTAGAGTTGAAAGAGAATCAACCACAGGTGAGGAGAGCCGGTCCTGGCCTCTGTTCTATCAGTGACTCTGAGTGGATCACATCCCCATCCTGGGCCTCAGTTTCCCCAACTGTCCCAGGAAAGGTTAGATGGAATGATCACCTGCTTCCTCACGGCTCTGTTGACCTAACTTTGGATGGTTCTGGGCAGGGAGGCCTAGATCAGACCTTCATGGGAAAATGGCACACATTCTGGCATGACAATATCTCTGTATGAGATGAGAAAGAACAGACACTGGCCTGATTATGAACTGTGGACATAAGGGCCACTGTCCAAAAGACACAGCCCTGAGCCAGTCAGCACTGGCCTGGCTGGTTCCCACTTTAAGTGCAGCAGGACGCAGCCCGGAGCTGAACACAGGTGCCCTCCTTGGAGATGCAGGTTTTAGGATTAACTAAGCCAGTGAGAAGGAGAGAAGCCCTCTCTGGATGACAGAGCCTTGGCAGGTTGGGGGAGGGGGGAGGTGTAGATCAGCCAGAGCAGGGCTGACACTTGATGATGAGAGGGGAGGTAGGAATGGTGAGGTCAGGGTGTCACCACCACCACCATCTTCATCATTGTCATCGTCATCCTAAACATCATCAGAGTAACAGCTAAGAATTGTCACGAGCCTACTATGTGCCTGCCTTCTTCTCAGTGCTCTGTAAGCAGCAAGCCCAGGGCCCAGCACACAGTGGGTGTCCATGAGGCTGGGCTGATGAATCCATGATTGCTGATGATGTCTATTTTTGTTCTTGCTGAAACAGCATCTCCCTGCAGTTCACAACCCAGCTCTTGGCAAACTTCTAAGAGGGAGATTAAAGGAAAAAGTGGACAGGTCTGCCCATATCCCCAAGACAGAAGTATCATTCAGCAAGCCTCCTGTTTCTGTGAGCGCCAGGCTGTCCTTTCATGCCACTGAGGCCAGTTGGCATCTTTATGCCCTAAACATAGCTATAAAGCAGGCGTCTCTGAAAGATCTGGAATTAATCCTGCCTGGGCGTCCTTGCCCTTCTCAGGCCCCAGCAGTGACAACAGCTCTGTTTCCAATAAGGTCCAGCTGTTTTAATGGAGACTTTAAATAACCCCTCTGCTGCCAAGAAATTTATGCCCTTCAGAGATGTGTGTGGCTGAAAACAGATCTTTGAGAGGGTTTCAAGGCTTGGCAGCTGTTGGACAATGAGCACAAAGTGGAAGCGCCCTCCGCTTCCTCCCCTCCTTTGGGATGTCAGTTTCCAGTGACTCAGCAGATGTCAACCCAGAGTTCCGGGCTGCGTGCAGGGCTCTGGATACAGAAAGAAAGCTCAGCAATGTTCTATGCTTGAAGAGGTCATGGTCAGATGGGCGAGGCTGACC
>SJYC01120459.1:0-56356 GCA_006408675.1 Madoqua kirkii
GGAGAAAACATGAGCCCCCTCCCCCCACCCAAGTCCCTGCTATTCACCCAGTGCCAGAATGCTGCCTGCACAGATCCAGGAACCCCTGGATCAAGGCAAGCCTGAAGCCAGCAGCCACCCCGCTCCCCAGATATTCCAGTTTCAGGAGCCAACACATCTCTTCTTCAGGTTCTGTCATCTCTACCAGTCTGTGATATACTTTTAGCACCCTCAAGCCAGTGAGACGTAATGCTCTTCTGGGGCCACCATCGGAAACATAATGCCTGGTGCGTCAAAGATGCTAAGTAAACATTTGTAAATGAAAGCAAAAATTCAATGAGCCTGCTCATCTCTCCTGCTCTGCATCCCACAGCCTCACCCCTTCCTTTCACCCCCAGCTGTAGACTACCTAACTGGGTCATCCCTCCAAAGACTGAAGAGGGTTAACAGTCAGCTGCTTTCCCCACTGCAGCAGTGTCTGCTCACTGGGCTATTATGGAGCTGATGTGAGGTGATGTGACCTGCCCAGAGATCATAGCAAGTTAGGAAGAGTGGGGTCTGGGGTCATGGCTTTCAGACTCCCAGGCCAGCTTGCCACACAGTGCATCCTAGACTCTGAGGAGGAGGGTGACAGTATTGTCAAGGTGTCTCCCCAAACAGTAGGGACATGGGGACCCCACATTCCTTCAGCGAGAAGCTGTCTAACCTGTCATCCTGTCTCCCCAGGAATCCCAGAAGCTGAATGCCCTGCAGAGAACACTGAGGACAGGTCTAGGATGGAAACTGGGTGCCAGAATGTCATTCATTCCCTCATATTCCTAGCAACCTGAACTTTAACAGAAATTGCACCTTAATTTCCATCACATGAATGAATGAATGAGTGAATGAAAATGCATCATTTTACATGAAGGAGATGGAGCCTCAGAGAAGTCAAATAACTTTCACAAGGTCATAGAGCTCAGGATGGCAGAGCAGGTCAAAACCAGGTTTCTGTCACTAAGGCCTTTGCTCCTTCCTCTACCCCACCATGTCCCGCAGAACACAGGAGAGATGTTAAGAAAGGAAGAGACCAGTGTAGGCTGGAGACATCTGGGAGGGCTTACCCCCCACCCAAGTCCCTGCTATTCACCCAGTGCCAGAATGCTGCCTGCACAGATCCAGGAACCCCTGGATCAAGGCAAGCCTGAAGCCAGCAGCCACCCCGCTCCCCAGATATTCCAGGTCTCTGCCACTAAGGCCTTTGCTCCTTCCTCTACCCCACCATGTCCCGCAGAACACAGGAGAGATGTTAAGAAAGGAAGAGACCAGTGTAGGCTGGAGACATCTGGGAGGGCTTTCTGGAGGAGGGGGAAACCAAGCTTGACCCTGAGGACAAACAGAAAGAAAAGAGCATGCAGGAAGGGAGGAGCACCCCATAGTTTGCTATTCCCAGATCTTTAGATCTCTGCGTTCTCCCTGAGCTGGCACCTGGGAACCTCTCCACACAGCAGGTGCAGCTGTGTCCCTGGCAAGGTTGTAGGTGCCTCCCAGGTAAGGGTGGTAGGTGGGGCAGAGCAGGAGCTCCTAGGAACTTTCTGTCACTAGGTTTTTCCTGTTCCAGGTGATTCTGAATGGGAGCAAGAATGGCAGTGACCTTGTCCGTCTTCTCTAAGAGGACGGTGGTCTCACGAGTGTCCAATGAGGCCATTAGACCATATCAAGATCTTTAGATCTCTGCGTTCTCCCTGAGCTGCCACCTGGGAACCTCTCCACACAGCAGGTGCAGCTGTGTCCCTGGCAAGGTTGTAGGTGCCTCCCAGGTAAGGGTGGTAGGTGGGGCAGAGCAGGAGCTCCTGGGAACTTTTTGTCACTAGGTTTTTCCTGTTCCAGGTGATTCTGAATGGGAGCAAGAATGGCAGTGACCTTGTCCGTCTTCTCTAAGAGGACGGTGGTCTCACGAGTGTCCAATGAGGTCATTAGACCATATCCCATCAGTCAATCGGCCCCACCAGACGCTATCTCTGCAAAATGCCTCACCAGCCCAAGCACAGCACTGCCTGCAGTCCTTGTGATTTCCCTTGCAAATTTCCCACTGAGCACACCCTACAAAGGTAAGAATCCCCCATTTTTCCCACAATGGGGGAAATTAGTCCATTCCCCTCCCTGTTTTACCTCTGAAGCCTGTTTCCCTATAATGAGCCTGTGGAAGTAAAACATTGCGCAGGCATAAAAACATACATCAGCTCAGCTGCCACAGGGTATTCTTGGGACTATTTTGGGAGCCAGATGCCTACATTCGTGGAAGATGCATTCATCCTCCACACAGGTGAGCTTTCCAGACATGGGACTGGGAGCTGAGTCAATGATTCTTTTAGATCTCAAATCCATTTTTCCTCTTGTCTACCCTCTCTGGTTGGTATGAGGCATTTGAGGATAAAAGAACACCTCCTTAAATACATATTAATAAATACCCTAAATACCTCTCCTGCCTGACCTTTGTACTAGCCCTGTAATGGAGACATATTCTCCACCTTTGGGGATTTCTAAGACCTGAAGTGACAATGTTCATTTATTTTTTCTAACACACTTGTGTGACAGCCACCAGGCTAGGAGAATCAAAGGTAAGCAAAACATCATGAATGCTGCCCCACAGAGCATGGTGTAGAAAGGGAGACAAAGACTAATCTAGAATCACACACACACACAAAGGCGTAAAATTACAAGTTTTTAAAACAAAGTCTCATGGTGCTATGAGAGCATGTAATGGAGAATTTCAAGTTTTCCCAGAGGAGATGGGGGCTTCCCAGGTGGCCCTAGTGGTAAAGAACCCACCTGCCAATGTGGGAGACATGGAAGACTCAGGTTTGATCCCTGGGTTAGGAAGACCCCCTGGAGGAGGGCATGGCAACCCACTCCAGTATTCTTGTCTGGAGAATCCCATGGACAGAGGAGCCTGGCAGGCTACAATCCATAGGGTCACAGAAGAGTCAGACATGACTAAGCAAGGATGAACTTCCATCTATGATCTGAAGAATAAGCCAGTTATCAAGTGAGCTTGGGGCTGAAGAAGCATGTTCAGACCAGACAACAGTATGTGCGAGTGTCCAGTAGCTAGAGGACTCTTGGTGGCCAAGAAGACCTCCGAAGCCTGTGTGATTGGAAGGCAGGAAGTGGGTAGGAGCCTGGAGAGGGGACAGGAGCAAAACTGGTCTCAAATGCCACTCTCCTGATTTGGGTCTTCATCTCATGAGCAGGGGATCAGTTGCAAATGGAGAGCAAAGGACAGGAAGCAGGCTTGGTGTGATTAGATTTGTTTCCAAATTAGCCTTCAGACCACAGGAAGGTGCTTTGGGAGGAAGAGAGGTGTCATTACAGTCTGATTTAAGGTGGAGCACTCACCATGCTGGGAGGGAGGGAGGAGCAAGGCGTGCAGAGGAGAAGGGGAGAGCAGCCAGGAGCAAGCACACCTGCAGGACAGTCCCACAGCCCTGTGTGCATTCTTAGTCACTGAGTCCTGTCCGACTCTGTGACCCCAGGGACTGTTGCCTGCCAGGCCCTTCTGCCCATGGGTTTTCTCAGGCAAGAATACTGGAAAGGGTTGCCATTTCCTCCTCCAAAATCTTCCAGACCCAGGGACTGATCCCGGGTTTCCTGCCTCTCCTGCACTGGCAGGCAGATTCTTTACCACTGAGCCACTTGGGACGTCCCTCAGTCATTTGACACACATTTATTGAGCACCACGTACATGCCTGAATTTGGAGAAGGGGTACTAGGATGAACAAGAGCAACCAGGTCACTGCCCTCAAGCCTGTTACCAGGGAGGGGTCAGATGCGTCCTCTGAGGTTTCAGGGAGGGCAGCTCCTTTCAGAATGCCTGGGCAGTTGTGGCGAGCAGCTGGATCTCTTGTCAGGAAAGAAACTAACGACCTGCTGGGGCCATTTGGATAAAAACAAGAGAGACACAATCACTCCAAGTCAGTTACAGGGCTTTGAGGAGAGGACAGAGGGTAGAGCGGGACCTTACAGAGCTGAGAGTCACCAAGCCCCTGCCCCTCTCCTACCTGCATGGCTGCCAGAGCCCACCCAGCTCTGACAGTGCCACAGATGCCACACCCAATCCTGCTGCCAGAAGGAGGGCCCTGACTGCACTCAGGCATCCAGTCAATAACCACAGCCTGGAAGAAGGTCCCCATGCCATGGTCTGCCCTGGCACTGCCTTCTCCTGGTCACACTCATCCAGCCTACCAGTTAGATCAAGTGTGTCCTCCTCCAGGAAGCTCTCCCTGATACCCAGGATTAGTCATCCCCTCCCACTTTGTGCTTTTGCTGCACCATGAAGTGTCTCTGGATTGCCACTTCTGACATATGCGTCCCTCTCCACCCCCAGGGTCCTGTGAAAGGGCAAGTCTCTAGAGAGCAGACAAGGGTCCCCTTAATCATTTCCTCTGCCATCTCCTCTGACCAGCTGGGGGTTCTGGGAAGAAGTTGGGCTGTGTCCACTTCACCCTCTGTTGTTTCCTTGGAGCTTACAATGCTGTGGGGCACAGAGTATGAAAGAAAGAAGAGAATGAGGAGAAAGAGAGTAAGGAAGGGAGAGAAGGAGAAAGAGAAACAGGGCAGCCTTCTGCAAAGGCAAAAGTGAGGGCAACAGGCAGAGGAGAAATTGGAAACTCATAGACTGGGGTCGGAGGGGTGGGGGAGAGCAGTGGAAGGCAGAGAGCATTGAACATTAAAAATGGTCCCTCTCTGTTCCATGACATTTCATTTAATCAGGAACAAAGTACTCTACCTTGTAGATCAGAGACCTCTTCAGACTTTGCCCTCAGAAGAGCTTTCTGGAGTAAACCATTCCTCCAGAGGCATGCTTCGTACTGAGCCACATACACCCAGATTCCACGGATCAGAGAAAATCCTATCCCCTTGGCCTCTTGGAAGTGAGTAGAGGACCTGACCTGAGCTTGGTTTGGGTTTCTGGTCTACCCAACGGCAAGTCCTCAAACAGATTCCTCTGACACTCAGCCTGCCACCCCAAAAGGGCCTGAATGACCAGAGGCTCACTCTCCCTTTTTTTCTGCTTCTCCAACACCCCCCCCCCCCCCCCGTGACCTTTGGCTCAGCTCTAGAGTCAGCCTCACCTCTTCCAAAAATTCCTCTCTGGAATTGAGTAGCTCAAGTTCTTGGCCTGTTTGATGAGTGCTGGACTGTGAGGTCAAATCAGCTAGGTCAAAATACAGGCTGCTCTCTGTTCATTGTTCACAGTGGCCACCAGCAGTGGTGGCATCAGTAGGGAGTTGGTGAAACTTTGGGCTCCACTGCAGACCCGTAATGAGCCTGATTCTGCACTTGAACCAATGTCCAAAGTGGTGTGTGGACACATACAGGGTGAGAGGCCCTGGCCCTGCAGATGAGGGAGAGACAAGTTTCAGAGCCCAGCAGGAGGCCTGCCTTTCCCCAGGTATCTTTGACTTTCACAGACACATCTCCTAATAAGAAAGAACAAAAGTCACAAACAACCTGCATCCTGACTGTGTGACTTGACTCCTTCAATGCACCTCTGAGGCCATAGTCCACCCGTGTAAAAAGGGAAATAAAAACCCCAGCCCCTTGAAGTAGCTGGGAGGATGGAATGAAGTAATTTGCAAAAAGGTGGGGGCACGCGGCCAGCAGCCTATCTTCTCTGCAGGAAGCTCCTCCCACCCAGCCTTTCCCCTTTCTCTCGGGTACTTCACAACAACCTTCTCACGGTCCCCTCATCCCCTCAACTTCCCCAAATCTGTCACTTGATGTTCTGTCTCCCAAGCTTCTGTTATGTTGTTATCATCTACTCCTTTTGTTTGGCTATTTCTCCAAGTACACTTAAGAGCTCCCTGAGGGCAGAGGCCTGCGGTTCTTATTTATGGTTGTTCCTAGTGCTCAGCACAGAGCCCAGCACCCAGAGGAGCCTGATAAGTACTTGCATGAAGAGTTGGATGAGAAGTGGGATGGGTTGTATCAGTCAGTACAGGTGAGATGCTGTAACAAGTAGCCCTCACATCCCAGTGACTTTGCCCAGGAAGAGCTGGTTTCTCTCCACGTGAAGATTGCTGGTCTGAGGATCTCCTGCAGGGAGACACCTTCTCTGAGCAGTGATGCAGGGATGCAGGCTCCTTCCATCTGTGATGATGTCATCTCCACACATGGCCTCTGGGATCACCAGGGAAGGGGAGTGAGTGAGGCAAACATCACCGAGTGATTAACCAGCTCAGCCCAGAGGGGTCCACATCATTTCTACCCACACATCACTGGCTAGAATGAATGTGCCTCCTGTCCCACTTGGATGTATGGGGGCTGGGAACTATCACCCCAGGCTGGACAGCCGCCCCCAGCACCAGCCTTGCACTGTGAAAGGAGAGGGTGAACAGCCATCTTCACAGAGATGGTCAACAGCCATCCCTGCCCCTCTGCAGACTCCTGTCCTTTTTCTCCCCTTCCTGAGACCCCTGGGCCCTGGGCCCTCTCTCTGAGCCTTTGGCTGCAATGACCCAGGAAAGGGCTCAGAGCGCTGCTCCCCATGCTTGGTTGGGAAGGGGGGAAGTTCTGGCTGTTTTGAGCTGATTGTGTTTGGAACCTTCTGTGTCTGCTGAGCTGCTAATTCTGGTGCCATCTGCCTGTGTTCCCAGCACCAAAGCCCTGGGATAAACAAGTTGTCTTCTGTAGTTCTTAAAGAAAGTTTCAGCAGGGGGTGGGGAGAGCGAGAGGAGGGAGGCTTCCAAATGTCTTGTTTCTGAAGAGGAGGTGCTGCCCAGCCGAGGTAAGAGGAACATTGAAGGGACTGGGATGTCATGTATACCCTCACCCTGTTGAGGGTGCTGTGTGGGGTGCATGGTGGGCAGAGAGGGCCCAGTGGCCTGGGGGATGACATTCCTATGATTTCCTACCTCCCTCCACTAGAATGGGAGCTGCTTAGGGCTGAGCCTGCTCATTCCCAGTGCCTAGCCCAGGGCTTGGCACAGAGCAGGTGTCAGCAAACACCTGCTAAATGCATGACTGAGTGAATGAATAAACAGTGGTGCAGGGCAGAGAGGCGGAGAGGTCAAGTGGGATGTAATAGGAAGCCAAGTGACTGCTGTGTTAAGAGCTTTAGTGCATTACCCTGTGGTGGGGACCCTTCTAGGATGACTTCATGATCTCAGCTTCCTGGGACAATGGATGGGCAGGACCCGCAAGTTGCTTCTAACAGTAGAACATAGTCAAGGTCTTCTCTGGGGGCTTAGATAGTAAAGAATCTGCCTGCAGCTCAGAAGACCCAGGTTTGATCCCTAGGTCAGGAAGATCCCCTGGAGAAGGGAATGGCTAAACACTCCAGCATTTTTGCCTGGAGAATTCCATAGACAGAGGAACCTGGAGGGCTACAGTCCATGGGGTTGCAAACAGTCAGACACTACTGAGCAACTAACACACACACAAACACACAAGATGATAGGATGTCACTTCTGTCATCCAGCTAAGATCATGGCTTTCTTCTTTCTAGCCAGCTTTTTCTGTTGACTTCTTGGCTTGCCTGCTTCAGTGGAGTAAGTTGTATGGGAGATGTCCTCATAACAAGGAACTGACAATAATTTGAGCCAATAGCCACCAGCTGCTGGACCTCAGGCCCTCAGTCCATCAACCTGCAAGGAATAGACCTGCCAACAGACACATGAGCTTGGGAGCAGCTTCTTCACCACTGAGCCTTTGCATAATATATTAGCCTTAGCCAACAACTTGATTGCAACCTTGTGTGAGCTGCTGAAACAGAGGATCCATAAAGTTCATCTAAAATCCCACAAGGAACAGGAAAATATAAAACTGGAAAGAATTACTCAAACATAAACCAGACCTTTTTCTCCATCAACCACAATTCACTGTAAGCTCCACTAGCTTACAATAGGGAGGAGATTTGTGGATAATCTAAATGCAAATCGCCACTGACAGGGACACTCCTGTCATTTGCATGGGTGGAGGTGGGGGGTGTCTTGGGCAAATACAGATAAATATACAGTGACTGCGTCAGGTGGGAGCAGTTTAGGAAGCAGATGCTGGCAGGTTTTCGCTTTCCCTAGTCGTGTTTTTTTAAAGCAAAAGAGACATCAGAAAGCCCACAAAGCCACCTCCAAAGAAGGACTTGACACAGGCATAGGGCCTGAGGTACGTTGAAGGAAAGGTATTTGGTGAAAGGGCCTGGAAAGCCAGGAAAACAACAAGGCCTCAAGGGGACAGTCACATGGATGCCCCAGGAGATTTCTTCCCTGGGCAGCACTGGAGGAAGTCAGCTTTGGGTCAGTCCCTGCAGAGGGAGGCTAACATGGGAGCCTGGGAGCTGGGACGCACAGTCCTGTGGCCGGATCACTCTGAGCAGGGGCTACCCCGACTCCTCTGACTCCCAAGGTCCCCGCCTGCAAATCGCAGGAGGAGTTTGAGAACTGGTCACTCAGGGAACCCAGGCCAGTAAGAACAGACCCCCAGTTCCATCCTGTTCCCATCTCTTCCTCTAAGCACTGTGAAGGATGAGAAGTCCCCCAGGGCCCCTGGCAGGAGACGTGGGCCCGCCTCACACCCTGCCCAGCTCGTGCTGACTCTGCAGTGACACTCGCATGGGCTTCACTGACTTGCACCGAGTCACTGCGGCCTCCTGTGAGCCGGGCCCCAGCTCATCTGCATTCATCCTATGCACCCCCACTGCCCACAAGAGGTGCCCAGCAAGGTGCCCAGCTCGAGTTTGCCACTCTGGCTGGGCCAACAATGGGCTATACAGCATGGAGTTGGGGTGGGGTTCCATGCTCCCTGGAATCTCATAATAAGACCCGAGGGCCCTTTGTGTCTGCAGCTGGATCAATACTGATACAGATCCTAACAGGTGGGGACGGACGAGCACCTGCGACACCTTAGGGACTGTGTTACCCATTCTCTGTGCACTGTCTCATCTCCTCTCCACTTTATCATCTTTGTCTGTGACAAGGAAACTGAGGCCCAGCGGGGTGAAGTGCCTTGCCCAGGAAATGGTTGAGCCAGAATTTGAACAAAGAGCCTGGCCCTTAACCACTCCATCTCTGTTGCACTCCTTCCACAGGGACCAGCATGACCAACCCAAGCTCTGCTCCTGTGCCCTTCAGGGTAGGAGGTAGCCTGCCCAGATCATGTAGTGGGGACTCGCATTAGGTCAAGCACCCCAGATCCCAGGAGCTCCCAGCACCTCAGGTCCCCTGGGCTCACAAAGGCCCTTGGCTTGGTGAGCTGGAGTGAGCCAGGTGACCCTGCCCTGTGATGCTAGAAAGATGCTCAGGGCAAGGAAGAGATGTCTCCAAGAAAGCCTGGCCAGCTGATGGCCAAGGGGCTGCCCTGAGGTGTGGCTGGCCTGGTGAGACTGTGCCTTATTTCCCACTCTTTGAGTCCCTGTTCTGGCTCTTTCTGCAATCAGAAAGAACAGCTTTGCAAAATCAGTCGATCCTGGATGGAAGAGAACCTAGAAGGCATTTAGAGATTGGTCCAGTCAGAGTAGAGTCCCTGCAACCTGGGTTGGAGGGGTTGGTCTCATCCCGCAGCCTCTACCTGTACAACGGGAGGGAGAACGAGTCAGGAGAGGAGGCCCCTCTCTGTGGGGAGATGCTTCACAGCCGAGGAGGGAAGCGTGACCCGTCAGGCAGCTTCAAGCCGTAGACAGCAGACAAAGAGGTGCTTTTAACACGTCAGCCTCTCAGACACTCTCTATTTATCTCAGGAAATGAAAGCGTTTCTCTTTCTGTTTTTCTCTCCCTTCTCTTTTCTCTGCTGTAAAATGCAAGGAGCAGTGCAGTGAGAGATGAAGAGTTGACACGCTGGGAAATTTATTTCTAGAGGATTTGATCAAGTTCCATCAGCTGGGCACTGGCTGAGCAAAGCCTGGTGGGCAGCAGGCTGGAGTCGGCAGGCCCTGACTTGGCGGTGGAGGTGGATGCACTCGGGAGGGGCTGAGCTGCAGGAGGTTGAATGAGGTGAGGATGGAGACGGGCAGTGCTGGTGGCCAGTGCGAGGAACCCACAGGCTGGGCTTTAGGTCTGCAAGCTTAGGGCAGGGGTCGGGAAAGTGGGTGACAAACATTTAGGGCAGAACCGCCCTTAACCCAGGTCAGGAGAGGCCCCTGTGCTTTCGAGGACTGTCCCCCATCCTTCACAAAGCTCCTCCCACAAGGTGAGGACTCTGCAGGGCTCAGGGAACAGGGACCGTGGGCCCCTCTCACCTCACTCTGGAATTCTCTGTCCAAATAGCCCTGAGCCCACCTCCAGGAACCTGTCTGCCCCACTTCCCTAGGTCTGAGGTGACCGGTAGAGTGATCCCTACCGCAGTGCATGAAGACATCCAAGCCCAAGGGCAGCTGAGGGGCAGCTTTTGCAGTGGAGGGGGGAAGGTCACTAAGTCTAGAGTCAAATTAACCCCCAGCCCTCGGCAGCGTTGTGACATCTCTGCTCAGTCCTCCCAGGCGGGGACCAACCTGCTCACTCCGCTCTCCTCCCTTGAGCCTAGCATGGGCCTGGCTCCAAGGGGGGAACCAGTGGGGGCTTCTCGAGGCTCATGGAGAGGAGCAGTGGCCCCCCAGGGCTCCCAGCAGTGGGCTGGGCAGAAGCCCTGTGCCCGGCCTTGGCCAGCTCAGTGCTCTCCAGCCCCAGCTCGGTCCTCCATCCATGGACCCTCCATGGGCCCTCAGGGAGACCCATGGATGAGAACTAGCGTGTGATCGTTTTGAACTACATCAGCCCCAAGCAGGGCCCCTGTGGTCCATGGGGCCCAGGGGCAGCTGCTTGGCCATCCCCTGGAACGGGGGCACCGAGCATCCCGCACCACAGGGCTCTGTGAGGTGGGCCCACCATGTGTTTCCCAGAGGTCTCTCTCTCTTGGGAGTTGCAGTGGCCTCACCTGCCTGCAAGGCTTGAGGAAACGGGGGTCTGTCCTCCTGACCCACTCCCTGGACTCAACTGCCAGAGAAGCAGAAGCAGGCTCAACTTCCAGGTCAGGCCCTGTGTCACCCATGCACTCAGAGCCCCTGGCTCCTGCCAGTTCTTTTCCCATTGAAAACACACAAGCCGTTCACCATTTGGGCAACAATGGCGCTTTAAGTCAGCGATGTTATTGGGCCACTCACTGTTGCTGATGAGCAGAAATGTCTGTGGTTTTATGGGATGTGGAAGCATGAAGGCTCTGGAGCAGACCAGGCCAGCTCAGCCCCACTGCGCCACGGTGAGCTCTAGTATCCCTTCTCTTTTCTCTGCTGTAAAATGCAAGGAGCAGTGCAGTGAGAGATGAAGAGTTGACACGCTGGGAAAATTTATTTCTAGAGGATTTGATCAAGTTCCATCAGCTGGGCACTGGCTGAGCAAAGCCTGGTGGGCAGCAGGCTGGAGTCGGCAGGCCCTGACTTGGCGGTGGAGGTGGATGCACTCGGGAGGGGCTGAGCTGCAGGAGGTTGAATGAGGTGAGGATGGAGACGGGCAGTGCTGGTGGCCAGTGCGAGGAACCCACAGGCTGGGCTTTAGGTCTGCAAGCTTAGGGCAGGGGTCGGGAAAGTGGGTGACAAACATTTAGGGCAGAACCGCCCTTAACCCAGGTCAGGAGAGGCCCCTGTGCTTTCGAGGACTGTCCCCCATCCTTCACTAAGCTCCTCCCACAAGGTGAGGACTCTGCAGGGCTCAGGGAACAGGGACCGTGGGCCCCTCTCACCTCACTCTGGAATTCTCTGTCCAAATAGCCCTGAGCCCACCTCCAGGAACCTGTCTGCCCCACTTCCCTAGGTCTGAGGTGACCGGTAGAGTGATCCCTACCGCAGTGCATGAAGACATCCAAGCCCAAGGGCAGCTGAGGGGCAGCTTTTGCAGTGGAGGGGGGAAGGTCACTAAGTCTAGAGTCAAATTAACCCCCAGCCCTCGGCAGCGTTGTGACATCTCTGCTCAGTCCTCCCAGGCGGGGACCAACCTGCTCACTCCGCTCTCCTCCCTTGAGCCTAGCATGGGCCTGGCTCCAAGGGGGGAACCAGTGGGGGCTTCTCGAGGCTCATGGAGAGGAGCAGTGGCCCCCCAGGGCTCCCAGCAGTGGGCTGGGCAGAAGCCCTGTGCCCGGCCTTGGCCAGCTCAGTGCTCTCCAGCCCCAGCTCGGTCCTCCATCCATGGACCCTCCATGGGCCCTCAGGGAGACCCATGGATGAGAACTAGCGTGTGATCGTTTTGAACTACATCAGCCCCAAGCAGGGCCCCTGTGGTCCATGGGGCCCAGGGGCAGCTGCTTGGCCATCCCCTGGAACGGGGGCACCGAGCATCCCGCACCACAGGGCTCTGTGAGGTGGGCCCACCACTGTGTTTCCCAGAGGTCTCTCTCTCTTGGGAGTTGCAGTGGCCTCACCTGCCTGCAAGGCTTGAGGAAACGGGGGTCTGTCCTCCTGACCCACTCCCTGGACTCAACTGCCAGAGAAGCAGAAGCAGGCTCAACTTCCAGGTCAGGCCCTGTGTCACCCATGCACTCAGAGCCCCTGGCTCCTGCCAGTTCTTTTCCCATTGAAAACACACAAGCCGTTCACCATTTGGGCAACAATGGCGCTTTAAGTCAGCGATGTTATTGGGCCACTCACTGTTGCTGATGAGCAGAAATGTCTGTGGTTTTATGGGATGTGGAAGCATGAAGGCTCTGGAGCAGACCAGGCCAGCTCAGCCCCACTGCGCCACGGTGAGCTCTAGTTTCCCAAAGCCACACTCTCTTCATCTGTAAAATGTAGCTAAGAGACCCCTGCCCACAGCATTCAGTTCAGTTCAGTCACTCAGTCATGTCCAACTCTTTGCAACCCCATGGACTGCAGCATGCCAGGCCTCCCTGTCCATCACCAACTCCTGGAGTTTACTCAAGTCAGTGATGCTATCCAACCATCTCATCCTCTGTCATTCCCTTCTCCTCCCGCCTTCAATCTTTCCCCGCATCAGAGTCTTTTCCAGTGAGTCAGTTCTTCGCCTCCGGTGGCCAAAGTATTGGAACGTCAGCTTCAGCATCCGTCCTTCCAAATGAATATTCAGGGCTGATTTCCATTAGGGTGGACTGGTTGGATCTCCTTGCAGTCCAGGGAACTCTCAAGAGTCTTCCTACTGAGCAGGCCAGCTGAAGCCCCTGGCCCTGACCTGTGTGCCCCTCCCTCTAGCCCTGGAGACAGAGACGGGTGGAGTTGGGAGTGTTTCCTGGAGTGAAAACCTGGAAGTTCGGGGTGTCTTTACACAACTGGTCAATCTTTTTGTTTAGGAGGGATCAGCATTGGGGCTCTGGGCAATTTGCTTAATCTGCATGAACCTTACTTATCTGGGAAATGGGCTAACACCTGCATCACAGGGCTGCTGTGAACCCTGAGGAAGGTGACCCAGGTACAGTGTGTCCTCAGCAGGGGCTCCACGTGGGTGAGCTCTTCCCACCGCCTCCCTACTGCCCCACTGAGTTTGGCACTAAGGGTTCTCCTAGAACGCAGCCACCGTGCCATTCTGCCTCCAACGCACCCACATCTCTCTCATTCCCCATCTGAAAGGTCAAGGCCTTGGGTGGATGGTCAGCAAAGCTCTTTACAGCTTGGACCATGTGGGGGCCCCTTATTTCTTTACCAAGCAAGAGCCTCACAGCCTGAACACTAACCCCTGCACCCCTTGGACTTAGGAGACTGTCAGGGCTTAAACCTGAAACCCTGAAACCTCCCTGCTCAGCCCCTACAGCTGCAGACTGGAGAAGAGACTCCCTTCCCCACTGAGTAAAGACCCACTGTGTGTCTGGGTCCTGGGCTCACAGGGAGACCCTCTTCCTGCTGAGTTATGTGCCTGTTGGCAGGATGGAGGGAACAGAAACCATGGGGATGGATCCTGGACCCCCAGGCATCCCTGGGAGCAGGGCACTCACCTGGAGCCCAGAAATAGACAACTGGGTGCCTACATGATGGTTGGGTGGCGGTAGTGGCAGCAGCGGCTACGGCTCTGCAGCCTGTCAGCACCAGGAATAATTAGAATCCTAAAAAAAGCCTCATTATTTCTCCCAGGGCTGAGACGCCCTTTGGAAAAAGGGATGCTTCCTGCCAGATCGTCCCCTGAATGTGCGTTTGTCACAGGCTATTGTGTAAATCCATGTTTGGCCCACTTGAAAAGATGTGATTTATCCGCTTGACTGGCCTTAACACTGCTTCTCCAAACTCTCAAAGTGTGGCCATTATTAGGAGCCCAGAGAGGAGCCGTGAAACATGACGCGGCGAGACTGGTGAGGTCAGCCCCTGGGCCCTGAGCCCCTCGTTCTGCACGGGAGAACCGGAGGGGAGGAGCTGCGGACACTTCAGGACACGGTCAGCCCTCAAGGAGAGAACCTGGGATGCAGACAAAGGCCCAGCATCAGGACCTCTCCTGCCACCAGGCTTGTTGAGGCCCTACTGTGTGCTGGCCCTCATGGGGGTGGAGGTGCAGCAGTAAACAGGTGGAGTCCCTGCCCCAGGAGCTAGAGTGGGGAGGCAGGAAGGAGCAGGTAGACCACCATCCACAAGAGCATCCCGGGTGGGAGAGGTGCTGGAAGAAAGTGAACAGGGTGATTTCTAATATCTCATTCTAGGCTGGGGAAGGGCAGTGTCATGTGGGGACAAGGAAGACCTCTCTAAGAAGAGGATCTTTGAGCTGAGACCTGAGGGATGAAGAAGAATAAATAGCCTTGGATACACATATCAGAGCAGATGACCCCCTAGATGATCCTGAGTCAAGGCTTCCAGGGGTAACTTAGCCCCTATGGGAGCATAGATGATGAAGCAGGCAACCCCACCTGATGGAACTTGAGGAGACTTCATCCAGGTGACAGCAAGCTCTTCACTGCTGAGCACTTCACCAGATGGGGAAAGTGAAGGCTTTCCAAATGAGATAGACAGAGAGACTGGGACCCAGGCAAGCACATCATGTCACAACAACCAACCTCCAGTGTCCTGGTGGAGGGTTCCAATGGAGAGAGCAGAGCAAAGGGGATAAGATTGGTCAAAGGCAAAGAGTTGTTGTTATTTGCCAAGTCATGTCCAACTCTTTTGCAACCCCATGGACTATAGCCCACTAGGCTAGTCTGTCCTTTGGATTTCATAGACAAGAATGTTGGAATGAGTTGCCATTTTCTGTTCCAGGGGATCTTCCCAACACAGGGATAGAACCTGCATCCCCTGCGTGGCAGGTGGATTCTTTACTGCTAAGCCACCAGAGAAGACCTGAAGCCTAGGAGATCCACCATTTAAGGAGAAAGCAAGTCACAGTCGTCAAAGATGTAAGGTCCTGCAACTTCTCAGGCCTCTTCCAGCTCTAAAGCATCTGCCTACAATGCGGGAGACCCAGGTTCAATCCCTGGGTCGGGAAGATCCCCTGGAGAAGTACTCTTGCCTGGAAAATCCCACAGACAGAGAAGCCTGGTCAGCTACAGTCCATGGGGTCGCAAAGAGTCGGACACAACCGAGCGACTTCACTTTCACTTTCCATCTCTAAAACACTAGAGGCAACAAAGCCAGCTTGGGTTGTAGTTGAATGAAAATTCAGGCTAAATTGTTGGCTCCATCCATTTTGGGTCTCCCATCCTCACCCCAACCAGCAAGGGGCAGGAGGTGTCCATGCCCAGAATTTTCTGCACAGTTGCAGAACTGTGTTCTGACTGGGATCCAGGGTCCTGGAAGGGATGGGTCAGGGGGAAGTCACAGAGACCAGGGCTGGTGGGGGAGACCCAAACCTCAGTAACCAAGACTCTCTCATGTGGGGACCTCCCACAGATGGACAGCCAATGACAGGGGCTCCCACCCTCCTCCTAATAGCCTCCCCACCCAGCTCTGCCACCTAGAAATGCCAGCAGAACCCAGAGCTTCCCCCAGCACCCTCAGGAGCAGCTGGGGAAGACCAGCTCCAGATATCCCAGCCCTGAACCAGGTCAGCCTCCCTCCTCTACTTTAGATCAACCTAGCCTGGCTTCCCTAGGCAGCAGCAGACTCTAGTTCTCTCCCAGGCTCACTAAATTGGTCAGACCCTGTGACTGTCCCAGCAGGCAACAGAGGGAAAAGTTTTTCAGAACTTCAGGCCCTTTGATGGAGAAAGTCTGCCTAATAAATAATGCAGTGGTGCCTCGGCTTCCCGAGAATGATGCTGAGTGGTGAAGGCGTTTGTCCCAGTTCAGACTTAATCATTGGCTGCATCTGTTTTTGATGTCCCATCCTCACCCCAACCAGCCAGGGGCAGGAGGTGTTCGTGCCCAGAATTTTCTGCGCAGTTGCAGAACTATGTTCTGGCTGGGACCCAGGGTCCTGGAGGGGATGGGTCAGGGGAAAGTCACAGAGACCGGGGCTGGTGGGGAGACCCCTGGCAGAGCAGAGCTTCTGAGCATTCTGGCAGAGGTGAGGAAAAGCCTTTACCTAAAGATGAATCAGGAGAGGCAAGAGGGTTCAGGTGGAGAGAGGCTGGTGGTACCAGGAGATGGTGGGGTGGTGCTGCTTCAGGTAAGCATGCAGTCAGGAGCTTATCATGAAAGCCCTACTCATTGCCCAGTGGCTTACGTTCAGGATCTCAGTTCACCCCAAACAGCCTCATGTGGTGGATCCTCTCCCTGCAGCCCCATTGGACAGATGAGGAAACTGAGGTGCAGGTAAGCCAAGCTCTTACCTGATGCTTCCACTGAGGAGGCCTAGACCCTGGCCTGTCAGACGCCAGCCCGTACACTCTTCACTTCTCTGCTCATCTGGCAGGAATCAGGGGCCTGCATGATCCTGGGGCATTTGGTCCTCCAGACCCTGAAGCTGTGCATTGTGGGATGAGGATCCAGAAGAGCTGAGTGTGACTCCCAGCTCATTTGTTGCTCTGGAAAAATGGAGATAATAACCCCAAGGTCACAGTCCTGTTGAAAGGGTAAGCATGTGACATGTGGAGCAAAAAGTCCTGCACAAAATAGATGCTTGGTGAATTCTGAGTATCACCCACAACGACGCACACTACCCTAAGGAACCAACCCCAGGATGAGTAATGGCCCCAGCGCAGCAGAGGTCGTACGTAAACCCCAGACATGTGTCCTAGAGTGGTGGGTGCCACAAGGTGTCAGGAGACAGGTCTGGAATAACAGCTCCTTGGTGGAGGCGGCCTCACGAGCCTATGCGCAGCTGCCTTCTTGGTTTGCACACCTTGCTGAAGCAGCTGCTATGTAGGAGAGACCTTCCCCTTGCTGAGCAGAAACGGGGGCAGGTGGGCCTCTGTGGGAGCTTCTCAAAGGCCAGGGGTGGAAGTGGCACATGTCATTGTTGCTCACGTTCTGTGGGCTGGAAGGCAGTCACAGGGTTGCACCCACCTGCGAAGGAGGCTAGGAGATGCAGTCTTGTCGTGTGTCCAGGAGGAAGAAACCTATTTGGTGAATAGCTGGACAGTCTCTGCCTCACCTGGAGAGGTGAAATGATGTCCCAGGAGTCCTGGCTGATGAGCAGCGAAGGCCTTCTCAGGTTCCTGGGTGTGCATGGACCCCAGGCTCTTCTTTCTATACATCACTAAAGCATGGCAGAGTTGCGGGACTGACCGGGGAACTGATACGAGGTCCGCCTGGCAGGTAAGGGAGGCTACAGGTGGGCAGCACTCTGCCTCTGCCGCCTGCAGGAATCACAGGTGGGAGGCAGAGAGTCCCAGCTCCAGGGATCTCAGCTGTGAACTTGATCCAGATGCAGAGTTGGCCTCAGGGCCCCCTTGAAATCAGTTTCCTCATCTGCCAACAAGTCTGCAGTAAGAGAACTGATCACAGAGGGTCATTTGAGTGAGATCTTTGACACCCTCATACCTGCTTGTCCCTTTTCTCCTGGGTCCTGCTTCTCTGCTGGGAAGATCTGATATGCTCAAGCTACAGTACCTTGGATGATGCTCGTTCAAAGGGTACACTCCTCCCCAGGGGTGTTCAAGTACAATAAGTAGCCTAGAAGAGTGAAGGTGATCATGAGGGTCATCTCAGCAATGATTCCACAATTCAAAATAATGGTGCAGAAGATGTAAAATGGCGTGGGAAGACTTTTATGACACAGTGAACATAAACAGAAGGTTAGGGAACAGAACGCACAGCATACTCTCCTGTTTTATGAGAAAAACATAAAATATATGTAAACACATATGTGTATGCAACCAATATTTGGCAGAGTTTATTTTTGGTGGTAATTATTATGGATGGCTTTTCTCTTTTTGCCTGTCTGCATCTTCTCTTACAAACAAGTATAATTTTTATGTGAGGAAAATAATATTCTTAAAATAAGGGTTGACATTTTGTTGTTCCTGAGACTGGATAAGGAGAAGGACAGAGATTCTGACCTTTTGTGACTCTAAGTCTTAGACACTAATGGGCCTGAAAATGAGCTGAGATTACCAGGGAAAGAGCAGAACTTTTTTTTTTTTAACCTCTGACATCCTTAAGAATCAGTGGCCAACTTGAAAATATTTTAGATTTCAGCTTTCTTACCTTTGTGATCCAGTTATACCTTCCCGAATAGCAAAGGCATCCTCAGATCTGAGCACATCTGAAACATTTCAATCACACTGCATCAGTCTGCTTTGGCTGTGTAACAAACAACCCAAAACCCTGAGTGACATACAATAATAAGCATGGATTCCTCGTGAATTTGCAAGTTGTTTGGCAGTTTGAAGCTGCACATTTTGAATGCAGGTCTGTTCCATTCTCAAGTCTGCAAAGTGCTGAGTGTTGGGGAAAGGGCTGAAAAGTTCAGAATGGGCAGGATGGAAAAGGGAGGCCATGTGGCAGAGGAGGTTAGGTTTTATTCCAAGTGCAATAGAAAGGTTAGGAAATAGTAGGTGTAGTTGTCATGGGTCTGAAAATTATACCATTTGGGAGAGTTCTTTTTAAGAAAAGGACATAGAATTCAGAATCAAAATTAGCTATGAGATCAAATATTTATTTAGAATGAGAAAAGAAATCACAATAAATTATAGATTTCAAAAAGCAAGCAATTACCAAAAAAAAAAAAATCACAGAATTGAGGAAAATCTCACTTTATTACTTAACATCCTGACACTCCTTCATGACTTTCTTCCTCCATTGAATTGTCTGGGCTGCATTCTCTCTATGCACATCTTCCAGAAACAATGATTTTGTATCGTTATCTTCCATGGAGAAAATTGAAAGTTCAATCAGGCTTTCCTCCCACAGAGTCTGATCATCATGGTTTTCTCCATGGATAGGGTTGAAGATTTTGTCACCTTCACAATTCATTACAGATCATCTTCAGACTGTTGTCAAATTCAGGAAGCCTTCTGTGAAGTTCCTCATCTATCTGAGCAGTAAGGGCTTCAGGACATAACAAGTTTTCCTTGCAGTTACTAATCCTACTTAACCTTGGAATCAATCTTGGAATTGACAATGCTCATTAACCACATTGCTTGGGGCCCAGCTGGGGTCTTATAAGGGGTCTGGGGAGTGAGGGTCCCTGAAGCTTAAGCTTTTTCACCTCTGGTAAATCTGCCCTTGTCTGGAGAATTCTCATGGAAGAGGAAGGTGGTTGAAGCAAGGGGTGGTATTTAACAGAGAACAGCAGACTTTGGGGGCTGGAGGGCAAGCAGGGAGTCAGTTTAGGGGTTTAGTGCAGGCCCCAGGCAAGCAGTGGTGGGGATGGAGATTCTGAGATTATTTGAGATGCACTGACCTGGAGAAGGAGAAGGGAGGCCTCAGAATGGTCCAGACCAGACCTGTTGCCTGATCTCTTCCTTTCCCCCATGTTCTCTGGGGGCAATTCCCCTTCCCCAGACCATTGCCTGAGATGCTGAGCAGACGAGCCCAGGTCAGACTCCTCATGAGCTTGATGGGGACTCTTGGTGGGGAGGGGGAGCCAGAATACAGTGGAGGTGCAGGAGAGACATCTCTCTGCCCACAAAGAAGGGAAGATGTTGCCAGAGCACAGGGACCAGTCTCAATGGTAATACTCAGCTGTGTCGTAGCCCTGCCAGTTGCAGACTGACAGACAGAGGCCAGAGGATTTGGAATGGATTTATTGGCACTGGACAGCCTCCCCCTCTTGCTCCCAAGCCAGGAAATGAAAACATTTTCATTATGCCAATCTGTTGTGTTAAAGAAGACAAAGAGCTCAGTCAGTTGCCTGAGTGGAGCGTGTCATTGCATTGAGGATGAAGTTAAGGGTCATCATTGGCCATGGGTGGTCTCAGTCAGCTTTGAAACCACTGCTCTTCACTTCTTGGGCCACTCAGCCAGGGATGCTTAGGCAGGCTGGAGTGGGTGTGGGGATGAAGCTGGCCCAGGACTAGAGGTGAGAGGGGCTCTGGGTGGGGGAGATGGCCATGAGTGACAGGGGTAATGTTTGTTTTAGTCTCAATTAAGATGGAACCTCATTGAAGACAATGAAGGAAAAAAAAGAATGAAATACTGGAGGAAAAAACCTCATCATCTGCTATACAAGTAGAACTAAGGGCTGGGTGGGTGAGGATCCAGGGGATGGGAGGCAGTTCTGCAATTTTAAATTGGGGGGAAATGCAAGGCCTCATTGAGAAGGTGACTGTAATAAGTTAAACTGTGTTCCCTCCAAAATTCACATTCACACTGAAGTTCCAACTTTCAGTATCTCAGAAAGTGGCCTTTTTAAAAGATACAGTCCTTACAGAGGTTATTCAGTTCAGTGACTCAGTCGTGTCTGATTATTTGCGATCTCATGGACTGTAGCAAGCCAGGCTTCCCTGTTCATCACCAACTCCCCGAGCTTGCTCAGATTCATGTCCACTGAGTCAGTGACACCTTCCAACTACTCATCCTCTGCTGTCTTCTCCTCCTCCTCCCTTCAATCTTTCTCAGCATCAGAGTCTTTTTCAACGAGGCAGTTTTTCCCATTAGGTGGCCAAAGTTCTGGAGTTTCAGCTTTAGCATCAGTCCTTCTAATGAATATTCAGGACTGATTTACTTTAGGTTTGACTGGTTTGATCTCCTTGCAGTCCAGGTAGTTAACTTAAAATAAGGTCACTAGAGTGATCTTATGACTAGTGTCCTTCTCCAAAGGAGGTAAGACAGACACTCACAGGGAGAAGACACACACATAAAGTTGAAGGCAGACGTGAGGCGATGCTTCGATAAGTTGAAGAGCATCAGATATTGCCAGAAAACCTCTAGAGGAAAGAGGCAGCAGACAGACCCTCCCTCACAGCCCTCAGAAGGTGCCAGCCCTGCCAGGTGGCGCTAGTGGTAAAGAACCTGCCTACCAGTGCAGAGACATTATTTTGCCGACCAAGGTCCGTATTGTCGAAACTATGGCTTTTCCAGTAGTCAAGGATGGATATGAGAGTTGGTCCATAAAGAAAGCTGAGCACCAAAGGACTGATACTTTTAACCTGTGGTGTTGGAGACGACTCTTGAGAGTCCCCTGGAGAGGAGATCAAACCAGTCGATCCTAAAGGAAGTCAGTCCTGAATATTCACTGGAAGGATTGATGCTAAAGCTGAAGCTCCAATACTTTGGCCACCCTGATGCTGGGAAAGATTGAAGGTAGAAGGAGAAAGGGATGACAGAGGATGAGATGGTTAGATGACATTACCAACTCGATGTCCATGAGTTTGAGCAAGCTCCGGGAGTTGGTGATGGACAGGGAAGCCTGGCGTGCTGCAGTCCATGGAGTCACAAAGAGTCAGACATGACTGAGCAACTGAACTAACTGAACCAACTCAGGAGGCATAAGAGACCTGGACCCCATCCCTGGGTTGGGAAGATCCCCTGGAGGACAGCACAGCAAACGGAGTTCTTGAATTCCAGTATTCAATATGAAATTTAATACAAATTCAAATACAAGAATTCCAGTATTCTTGCCTGGAGAATCCCATGGAGAGAGGAGCCTGTCCATAGAGGAGCTATGGTCCATAGGGTCACAAAGAGTTGGACATGACTGATGTGACTTAGCACGCGATAGCCTTCATAAGTATGAGACAGTAAAGCTCTGTGGTTTAAGCCACCCAGTTTGCAGCACTATTATGCAGCCCTAGCAAACTGATACAGTGACATTAGATGAAATACTCCAAGGAGGTGAGGAGGCTGGCCAGGCAGATTCTGGTGACGAATGTTCTAAGCAAAAGAAACAACCAGGGCAACCACAGAGAGAACAGGTAAACAGCAGGAGGATGATTTCAGAGGTAAGTTGGGGCATGCAGACCAAGAGGACCTCATGGGCCACTGGACACCCTTAGGTTTTGTGCTGAGTGCAGTGGGGAGGCGCAGCAGAGCCCAGATCTCACAGTTGCATAGGCCCACTCTGCCCATTGGGAGGCAAGGAGACCAGGTGGGAGGCTGTTGCACTGATGTAGGTGAGGAAGGGTGTTAATACAATGCAGGTGGTGAAGGGGGTCAGACTCTGGACCCATTATTGATAGGAGAGGAGCCATCAGGGTTTGCTGGTGGATTGAGTGTGGGTCATGAGTAGAGAGGGAAGACCATGAGGCTTTGGGCCCAAGCTACTGTCAGGATGGAGCTTTTGTTCACAGTCCTTGAAAGGTTTGAAAACGACTGATGAGGAGAGAGGACAGGTGAGCTGATGGGCAGGTGACAAGGAACTGAGTTCTCTAACCCAGGGATGATGACCTGCAGAGACACCAAGCTGGCAAAATGCTGACATTCCCCACCTCGGCCCCCAGGGTATGACAGCTCAAGGGAAAGAGGTGTGAAGGAGGGAGTGGAGGGACACGTGGGCTACAGCTCACAGACACTTCATGGGCTTTGCCCAGAGCTCACCAACCAAAACCGAGGATGATCACTGCCCCAGGGCAAAGAAAATGATGCATTTACTCTGAAAGTGCTTGAGATGGTGAACCCAGCTAGAACTTAAGGACTACTCAGTCCCCGATGCATTTACTCTGAAAGTGCTTGAGATGGTGAACCCAGCTAGAACTTAAGGACCACTCAGTCCCCCACCAAATGGCACCCCACTGAGATAAGGTATGACCAACAAGAAGGATCTCAAGACCCACACACAGAAAGTGCCTCCTGCTAACAAGGGAAATGAGTGCTTGAGCAAAAGATGGAAGAACTTGCCTCCTAAGAGGAATTACCCAAGATCCACGGGCAGGAAGACTAAGTACAAAACAAAACTAAAACTCAAAGAAAAGAATAAGATTCAAAAAAGAATTATCCATGGAAGTTATAAAATGAAAGAAGAAAAATGAGCTGATCTACCTCTTAGGAGAGAAATGAAACAAATGAAAACATTACAGAGATGAATGTCGCAAAAAAACCAGCTACAAAGGTGATCCATCATAACTGGAGATTCTATCAGGGAAATGGAGAATCAGCTTCAGGAAATCACTCAAGTCAAAGTAGAAGAGACCAAAGTCATAATAATGAATACAGTGAGGTCGAGGGACAAGGGAGACAGAGCAAGGAGATCTGGTGTATACATAATGTTGCTGACAAATAGAACACACAGTTTTCAAAGAATTCCTTTATGTTCTACTACAATCAGGCTGCATTTCCTGGGCACTTGCTTTGTGGCAGGACCTGGGCTAGGAGTCCAGAGTCTCAGTTACCTTCGTGCCAGCTACAGGCAAGAGAAAAAGATAATTTAATTAAAATGATAGAAACAGGATAAATGATGAAAAAAAATAAAAGTTCCTCTGGAGAGTGCACCATGATTTACCGAGTCAAGTGTTACCACTGCACACTGTTGTACGTGTGTGTCATCAACAGGTTGGGAGTAAGTTACTCATGACCAGCATACGATGGAGGCAGAATTTGAGAGCCAGGTGTGACTACTTCCCAATCTGTCCTCCTTCTTGAATGTGCTGCCTCCCATTAACTGGAAGTCATCCATCACATCTGCAGGGGAGGCAACACTGATGATAAAACCTGAGTGTCTTGTCATTAGTATATTATGAGGGCTCTGGTCTTCCTGGGGCTGGGGAGGAAGACGTGACTGCTACCTGCAGGAAGAGCCCAGGTGCGTAAAGACTTTGTCTAGGGATGGTTTGCATACCCAGGCAAGGGGAGCTTGGGAGAACAGCAAAAACAACTCAAGTAAAATCACAATCCAAGGCATAGGCTCTCTGCGAGATGAACAGTAGAGCATCCATCAAACCGCAGCCGGGGGTCCAGGATGAGTTAAGAATTCAGGAGCACGGGACAGTGGAGAGGCCAGCAGTGAGAGGGGACACATACCAGAGGAAAAGGGGGGACAGGTCTACTGAAGAAACAGCATTTGAAGATCACCCTGTGCTGAGCCTAGTGGCTCAGATGGTAAAGAATCTGCCTGCAACGCTGGAGACCTGGGTTCAGTCGCTGGGTTGGGAAGACACCCTGGAGAATAGAATGGTCACCCACTCCAGTAATCTTGCCTGCAGAATCCCACGACAGAGGAGGCTGGTGGGTTATAGTCCATGGAGTCGCAAAGAATCAGACACAACTGAGTGACTAACACTTTCACTTTTTTCACTGTGCTGAGCAGAGAAGAAATGCAGGCTGCCTGCCTCTGCTTTAAAATGGCCTGTGGGGTTTGGCCACCCTGCTCAGACCATCTATTGTAGCCACAAGTGCAGAATTTATGATGTAGGGATGATTGCTCTGCAGCTATGAGTGGATGTGGAATTGTAACACATAATAGTTCTTTGAGGCCAGTGCTGGGTCCCTTCGTGTCTGTCCCGAGCTCTCACTTGCTCTTCGGTAGTATTAAGATGCTTCGATTCTTGTACCTCTTTTGCCTGGTACCCAGCTCTCTCACTTGCGGTCTGTTTCCTGGTATCCCAGTCATCACTAGGCTGAAGAGCAGGAGCTGAGGAAAGAACCTTGAGGGTCGTCTTCAGAGTAGCTTCAGGGAAAGATGGAGAGGCAAGGGCTAGATGGGTGGAGCTGGGGGTGCAGGAGCAGGGAAGAGAGTCTGAAGGAGGCATCAAGTTCTAGGAGGATGCAGGGTTAAGAGGGTTTGGAGATGAGAGTCAGAACTGAGAAGACAATTTCGGCAGCATGGTGGGCTCAGAAACCAATTTGCAAGATGTTCATAAGCAGTGGAGGATAAATAAGTACGTCTCCCTGGGAAGCTCAGGCTCCAGAATTCATGCATCAACCCTTCCCAGCCAAGCCACCCCCGTGCAACCCCCTTGCATGTCTCAGACCACCTGTTTTGGTGGGATAAACCGGCCCCTTCCTATTGCCTCACCCGTGTAGCTTTCTTTGCACGTTTATTTTGGACTTTCTTTATAGAACACCTCCCTCCCTTCTCACCAGCAAACCCTGTTTTGGATTTTGGAACCCAGATTCTTAGTATTAGAAGATACTCTTGAAATCACTCAGTGGTCAACTCTTTCATGCCACCTCTAAAGAAACTGAGACCCAGAGAAGAACGTAAGGTTATAACGACAGGGTATGGAGATCATCTTTCCCATAACAATGCTGCATGACAAACCAACCCAAACTTGGTGGCTTCAAACAATAATCATTTACTTACTTTCACCCATATCTGAGCCTTGGTAGCTATGGCTCTGCCCGTCTTGGTTGGGCCGGGCTAGGCTTGGCTGCAAATCATGGGTTCAGCTCAAGTTTGTTCCATGGGTCCCTCACTCCTCTGTGACCAGTGGGCCAAAAAGGTGTCATATTTTCATGTGGTCAGCAGAAGCACAAGATGGCAGGCCCAGCCACACACATTGCAAACCTTTGCCTGATAACATCTGCTGATATCCCATTGATCAAAGCAAGCCACATCACCAGCCCTAAGTCAAGGGGCTCTTGCCCTATGTTATACACAATGTTCAGACATGAAGAACTTATAAACAATGAACCTGCTCACTACCCAGAGAGGCAATCCACAAAAGAAGATTCAAAGAGCCAATAAACAGATAAAAAGATGTTTAATCTCTACAGATCAAAGAAATGCATGTGCAAAGAGAGGTTTGTTTTTCACTCACCAGATAGGTAAAGATTAAGAAAATTGACAAACCCTATTAGCTCATTGGAAAATGGACACCCTCATGCCCTATGATGGCAGTGCTAATTGATTCAACCTTGCTGGAAAGACAGTTTGGCAAAAAGTGTCAAAATTCAAAATAAGTGTGCCTTTTATGCTGATAATCTCACTTCCAAGGAATCTATTGATGGAAGCAGGCGCATAAACTCACAGAAAAAGAGGTGTGCTGTGGTGGTTCACTGGAGAGTGGTTTATTTCAGAAGATCAAATGGTCATAAAAAGGGAATTGATTTGTTAAATTAGTGAACATCTATAAAATGGAATAAAATGCAATGATATGATATAATTCTGCAAACTATTAAAGTGGAAAGACACCTACAATATCTTGTAGAGAAAAAGCAAAAAGTGAGAACAGGTCGAGAAGCCCATTTATTAGTATCAAAAAATAAAAAATGATATTGACCAAATTTTAGCAGTGGTTCTATTTCAGTGGTACAATTTAGGGAACTTTCTGTTTCTTTGTACTTTTCCCCTAATATTTGAAATGTTTATAATAGAACGTGTACTGTATTATAAAAACAAAACTTTAGAAGAAATGAATCCAGTTTAACCATTTTGCTCTGAAAAGGGCCAGAAGAACAACTATGGTGATAAGTTGCACTAAATTTTGAACATAAAAACAATCTTTATAATAATTTTCTCTTTTAGTTGGTTTTCTGGTAAATTAACTAGAATATATATATATATGTATACACACACACACACATACATTCCACCCCACTCCACTTGTGGGATCTTAGTTCCAGGACCAAAGATCAAACCCAGGCCCATGGCAGTGAAAGCACTGAGTCCTAACCACTGGACTGCCAAGGAATCCCCAACTAGAATAATTTTTAAGTGTAACTTAATTGGAAATTCAATAAAAGTAATGGTTTTACCATGTGTTTTGTTATTGTTAAATTTTATTTATTTTAATTGGAGAATAATTACTTTACAATATTGTGATGTTGCAGGGCACCGAAAGAGACACAGATGTAAAGAACAGACTTTTGGACTCAGTGGGAGAAAGAGAGGGTGAGCTGATTTGAGGGAATAGCATTGAAACATACACATCACCATGTGTTTTAAAAGTGCTTTCTTTAGTGCTCTTTGCTTTGGAGGGAGGAGAATGCTATCTGCCAATTACTCATAGGTCAGAAGCTGTCACATCTGACTGTTTCTGACTGGGGACCATATTCTCTGCACAGTCAAGGATGTACAAATACACATATTCGGAGACATGACTCCAAATGTGTGCCAACGCTAGGATGCACTAACATTTATCGGATATTTATGACATTCTAAGGGCATGACATTCTTGGTTTCATTCACTCTTCACATCTACTCTATGATCGAGGTATATTTATTTATGAGGAAACTGAGATTTGCACCATTTAAGGGACTTAACTAGGATCTTGAGGTTCATAAATGACTAAACTCCATCAGGAGTCATGCCTCACCCCAGTATTCCAATAAATGATAGAAAGGACTGAGAAATAAATCTATGAAACTATGTGCAAGACCTTTAAGGAGAAAATTATAGAATGTAATTGAAGGACATAAAAGAAAAGCTGAATAAAGGGAGAGATATAACATGTTTATAGACGGAAAGGGCCAATAGTCTTCAGATGTCAATTATCCCCCAAGAGAATCTATGAATCTGATGTAATTGCAATTATTAAAATCCTAACAGAGCGTCAGGTAAAACTGACTGGCTGATTCAAAAGCTCATGTGGGAAATAATTTTGAAGAACAAGGACAACCCACCCTCCTCAACATCAAGGTTTATGATAAAGCTCTTGTGTTTCAGACCATGCAAAGTTGGTGTCGTGGAAAGTGAAGAGGCCAATGGAGGAACAAGAAACAGAACAAGAGGTATGCAGAAACTCCATATACAGTAGAGGAGGTGTTACAAACAAGAGGAAAGGTAGATGGCCTGGTAAATAGTGCCAGGAAAGTGGCCATGTGTAAGAGGAGATATTTATGTCTTACAGGAAAGGTAACTGTACAAAGTAAAACCTTACTATGAGAACTACAAAAGATAGAACTTAAAAATAATTAGAAAAAAGTTGAGAAAGTATCCTTATGACCATAAAGGTCAAATAATTTCTTAAACAAAATATGCAGAAGCCCAAACCATAATGGAAGAGGTTGAGAGAATCTAGTACAATAAAAAAATAAAATTTAAAAATTGTCTATAGTACATGATCTCCCAATGCCGAAGCCCCCTCCCACCTCCCACCCCATATCATCTCTCTGGATCATCCCGTGCACCAGCCCCAAGCATCCTGTATCCTGTATTGAACATAGACTGGCATGTACACCTGTGACAGATTCATGTCAATGTATGGAAAAACCAATATAGTATTGTAACGTAGAATAAAGTATTAAAAAAAAAGCATCAGGACTTATTTTAAATTTATAATGTGTTTCACTATATGGCTTTACATTCTGAGAGAAATGCATTAAAAATACAACTCTCTTGAGTTTTAGGTTCGTTTATTTTTCCACTATGACAATGAGTATATTTCATGAAATAAATAAATAAATATTGTCTGTAGTAAAAGACACTTTAGTCAAAGTTGAAAAAAAAGCAGGACAGTGTGGAAGAAGGTATTTGCCATGCATATTAGCAATTAAGAATTACATTCAGAATATGTAAAAATTTTCTTACTAATAAGAACATGACAAGCTACCCAATAGGAAAATGTACACACAGCAAACCAAAATACTTGACCAGTAATCAAAAGATAAACCCAGTTTCCCTAGAAATCAGAGCAATGCAAATTAAAATAATGGGGATATGTCCTTCCACACTCTTAAGCCTGGCAAGTGGAAGCATAAACTACTACAAATATTGTGAGACTTGGCAATGTCCTCCAAATTTGAAGCCACTCCTACTCCAAGCAGTTCCACATGTAGGAATAAACCCCAGAGAAGCTCAGATATGTGTGCACAAGTGGACCGGCAAAGGAGGCTCCTGTGCCATTGCTTGTAGTAGAGAAAATGTAGCATTCTAAATATCCACCATTAGGAATGTGGCTACTTAAATTGTCATGTAATCATAAAAGGGAAAACTATAGCGTGGTTAACATTAATTCATTCTGTCTGCAGATACCAAACTGTGTGGATCTCCTAGACATCTTGTTGAGTAGAAGACATCCGTGGCAAGAAGGCATGTGAGTGTCAGTACAGATTAGTGGCTGAGAAGGCAGGTGCAAGTCCCAGGATCAGCACTCCTGGTCCTCGTGTAAACTGTCCTAATCTCCTTGTTCCTCAGCGTCCTCACTGGGGAAAACAATGCCTGGGCTATGGTGAGCAGGGAGCGTGTTGCTGCATGGAAACAGCTTAGCGTGCAGCTTGGATGCACAGCAAGCACTTGCCAGTTGTTAGCTCTTTGGGCACGCCAGGTCACTTTGGTCACATCCAACTGTTTGTGACCCTATGGACTGTAGCCTACCAGGCTCCTCTGTCAATGGGGATTCTCTGTTGGAGACATGCACATATGGTACCTTAGAAATGGTGGTCCCCTCTGTGAATGGAGCCGGAGGATGGGGTTGGGTTCAGGGTTCAACTACACTTGAAATGTTTTATTTAAAAACATAAGGATAAACAGCATGAGAAAGTTCCCTTGTGGTGGCATAAGAGTTTTGTGACGGCCATGGTGGGAATTATATAGACCAGTACATATGATAAAACTGCATAGCATTTCATATACGCCATGCATGCACACACAAATGAGGGCATACAGAAACTGATGAAATCAGAATAAGGTCTGGAGTCTAGTTAGCAGTATCATGCCAGTGTTTTTTGGTTTTGTTTTCATTTTGGGGTTTTGGCATTCTATTATAGCAATGTAAGCTGTTGCTCTTGGGGGAGCTAGATAGAGGATACCCAGGAAGCTCAGCTTGAAGGGCATGCATTAGAAAGTGGCCCCTGGGATCCAGCTGGGGGAAGGAGGGAAGAAAGCAGAATGTCTGGGGGAGTTGGGGTCTGATGCAGTCCAGAGAGAGACCTCAGCTGACCCCAGGGAGCACAGGAGTGAAATGGCTCAGGAGAAGTCAGCTTGGGGCCTGAGTCCTGGCTTTCTGCCCCCCGCCCCCACCCCAGCCTACACCCCAACTAGTCCTGGGTGTGTAGCTGTGGAAGGCAGGGCTGTAACACTTCTTCTCCATGAGAGGGACCTCTTAGAGTGGTGGGGCAGGAGCTATGGGGACACTGAGATGCACCACCTAGATGTGATCCCCCTCCTTGGAAGGACTTGCCACTCTAGCTTCCCAGTACATGCCCTTCACTCTGAACCTCCTCCCAGTCTGACCCCAAGGCACCTGCAAGAGGGCCCCAGGACACCAGGGTGGAGGCCCAAGGAGCTCCTCTGGGGACATGAGAAGGCCAGGTGAGCCCACAGCACCCTCCCAGGCAGGAGCAGAATTCTATGGACTGGCAGAGCCCATGGTGAGAAACCAGGAACTGATCACAGGGCAGCTCAGGGCGCAGCTGTAGCCCAGGGGGAGAGTGGGCACGACGGTGGGTGGGCCAAGGCCATGCTCCCCACAGCTTATCACTTCCTTTTAATCCCAGTGCCTCTGTGACAAAACCAACTATCTGAAGCATTTTCACTGTCCCACCCCTGGTTCTGCATTGTAGAATTTTGTCAATGGGAATGACGGTTTTCCCCCTTTCCATACCCCTAACTCCTTTCTCCGAAATGAGAACCCCGGTCCTCATTATCTCCTAGTCTGAAATCAATCTTCCAACACAGTCTTAGCTGCACAACTCCACACTCCCTCTGATGTGAGACCCCACTTCAGCCCTCTGTCTCCCAGTATGACCCCCTGCCCCACTAGAGTAATTGTTCCCTGACTGTGGTAGCATTTAATAATTTTCATTCAATGGATGAATGAATGAATGTTAGTTACCCCCAACCCCTAGGATAGTGCCCATGGCAGTTTATAGTACTTATATCAATATTAAATGAATAAATAAGTATGAGAGGAACAATAGAACCCAGGAACTCATAATTTGTCACGAATCAGGCATGAATTTTATCTTTCATGCAACTGTGAACAATGTTTTACTGAACCATTTGAAAATGTCAACAAGATTAGGAATGGCACCTCTGTCCTATTAATATTCATAAATTCGTAGCCCAGAGTTGACTTCAGTGATGATAAAAGATCAAGAGGAAAACATTCAGTGGTATAAGAGGAAGGTCAAGGTCAGAAGTGGGCCTCTTGGCTCTTCTTTTCAGGGGGTGTTTTCACACTGCAGGTAGCCATAGTAATAACAATAAAGTGGTAAAGATAAATGGTTGAGATGTTTATGCGTGTGTGTGTGTGTGCGTGTGTGTGTGTGTGTGTGTGTGTGGATGGATGGACACAGCCATCCCAGGAGCTGAGTCCTATGGTCATCTCTATTTTTCAGAGGAGGAAAAACAACAGATTTTGTAAAAGGGCTGATTGTAGTTTTCCCCTTGTTCATGTTGTTACTCTTCTCTAACAATGAGACCCTGGCTCCCATTATCCTCGGTGTTTACTCCTATGATCAGACAGATAGAATCTTTGGCCCATGATCACTCAGATTCGTGGTGAAGAGTCTGGCATGTGCCTCTCGAGTGTTTGGTTTCACAAATTCACTTCCAGGAAATACTCCAGGGATGATCATGGTCCACAGGACGCCACGTTTAAAGTGAACAGCATGTGTCCTGTGGACAGTCATACAAAACGACGACTCATGGGCATGACTTGCTGAATCAGAGGGTTCAAGCCCCTGGCATTTTTCCCCCTCTCTCTGGGTTGGGCTGAAGATACTTCTCCAGGCCCCCAGACACCAGGTCCATGGCCCTGGGCCTCAGGGTAACGGGGACATCATATGAGAGAGGAAGCTGGTCGGCAGCCTTGTCCCTGCTCCAGGCAAGCAGGCCTCGCAGGCGCCACTCACCTTGCTTCAGCCATGGCTCAGCGTCAGGGCCGCAGCGCCCCCCTCTCTGCTTGTCGGAGGCTGAGACCCCGCAGGGAGTAAAGGGTAGGGAGAAGGCGTGTTGTTCAGGCTGAAGGGAGCTGTTTTGTAGGCCAGCTTAGGATGACAAGGAGACCAGAAGGGAGCAGGGACTGAAAAGGCAGTCAAGGCTGCCTTGTAAGATGAGATGAGGTGAGAGAGAGAGGTGAAGTGAGAGGTGAGGGAGGTGAGGGAAGTGAGATGAGATGAGGTGAGGTGAGGTGAGATGAGATGGGATGAAGTGAAGTGAGATGAGGGAGGTGAGGTGAAGTAGGTGAGGTGAGGTGAGGTGGGGTGAAAGAGGTGAGGGAAGTGAGATGAGATGAATGAGATGAGGTGACATCAGGTGAGATGAAGTGAAGGAGTTGAGGTGAGGAAGGTGAGGTGAAGTAAGGTGAGGTAAGTGAGATGAGGTGAGGTGAGGTGAGGGAGATATGAGCCTCATTCCTCATCAAGGGGTGAAGGTGTGAGGAGGACACAAGGCCAAACCCCCCATACTCACCCCACAAACAGGAACCTGTAGGGGGATGCTGACATACTTCCCACAGGAGTCAGGCCATCGGCCCCCACTTCCCCTCACCTGGTCCCATTTTCAAGACGTGAAGGAGGCGCACACTGTAACACTCTCGCATTTCTCCATCCTAAGTTTCCGCTGAATATCATGCATCTTTTACGCTTACATATTTACATTCACCGAAAATGTCAAGTAGCACTTTTCTAGACATACTGAACAGAGATAAAGGGGATTAGAGGATGATTTTATCTCATTTAAAGGTAACCTGTGGCGAATGGGAGTAAACAGACCACTTGACAGCTACGCCTCATCCCCCTTCCTCCTCCTCCTGCTCCCCATCCCGACCTCCTCAAAGGCATCCTGGGATCTCCAGACACAGGAAAGATTCACATGTCCACCCCAACCCTTGCCAAGTCCTGCCTTCTAGAAATCCGGTTCCCAGGTTCACCCGGTGTGAGGCAAATTGTCAGTTACAAGGCTTTGATTGTCTGGAAAAAATACAGAAAGTGAAAGTCCAGAAGCTTTGATCTGCAATGCTAGCCTTGTGGCAACATCGGGGGAATTCTCTGTGCTTCCCAAGCCACAGGCTTTCTGATGCCACCTGAGAGGATGCCAGGCTCAGAACAGGTCAGCAAGGGACAGTGGACATGCTCACTTGTAAAGCAAAACAGCCATAACCCTTACACGTTCAAAGGACCCCATCTGTGGAGGGGCCCGTCGGGGTTGGGCATCCTGGGATCTTCATCACCTGGACTTAGGTTCCTGTAGCATTCATAGGTCAAAATAGTCAAATATCAATCATTTCCTATTGTAGGACATAATGTATAGTTTGTTTCAACTCCACAAGAATCCTGTAAGATAGACACGATCTCTAGTTTATGGAAAACAGAGGCCAGGAGACGCTAAATAATTTGCCCAAAGTCACACAGAAAGTGGCAGAGTCAGAATCTGAATGCAGAGATTCATATGTTTAATCTATTAACTAATTATCAATCAATCTTAAAGGAAATCAACCCTGAATAGTCATTGGAAGAAATGATGCTGAAGCTGAAGCTTCAGTACTTTGGCCACCTGATATGAAGGGCTGACTCTTTGGAAAAGACCCTGATACTGGGAAAGATGGAGAGCAGGAGAAGAAGAGGGCAACAAAGGATGAGATGATTGGATAGCATCACTGACTCAGTGGACATGAATTTAAGCAAATTCTGGAAGATGGTGAATGTCAGGGCAGCAGTCCATGGAATGGCAAAGAGTTGGACCCTACTTAGCAACGAAATAGCAACAAATCTATTAATAGGCCTTTTCTGCTGTCCCCATGATCTCTCCTCCTGTCTTAAGTCTGCTCTGTTCCTTGTCTTGTTTCCTAATCTAAACTGACTTACTCTTGCCTGGTTCCTCTGCTCAGATGTTTCCTCCCTCCTGAACTCCTATGCCGCTTTCCTCATTTATTCTACAGATATATATTGACAAACTACTACGTGTCAGGCTTCTGTGGAAAGCCACAAGGAGTTTCACAGTTTAATAATTGAATAAGACACCGAACAGCTTGGCAATCAGTGTAGACAAAGGATACTTCAGCTATACATGTTCACCAAGACAAGATTTTTTTTCAAATGATCCAGAGAGATGACATGGGGTGGGAGGTGGGAGAGGGATTCAGGATTGGGAGCTCGTATACACCTGTGGTGGATTCATGTCAATGTATGCCAAAACCAATACAGTATTGTAAAGTAGAATAAAGTAAAAATAAAATTAAAAAAAAAAAAAAGAAATAGTGAATTAAAGAATGAAGGCAATTTCAAGGGCTTCCCTAGTGGCATGGTGGAGAAGAAACTGCTTATCAATGCAAGGGACATAGGTTTGATCCCTGGGCCAGAAAGATCCCACATGTCATGGAGCAACTAAGCCCGTGGGCCACAACTACTGAGCCCTCACTCTACAGCCCATGAGCCCCAGGTACCAGGGCTCACATGCTGCAACTGCTGAAGCCCAGGGGCTCTGGAGCCCATGCTCCACAGCAAGAGAAGCCTCCACAATGAGAAGCCTGCAGCAAAGAGTAGCCCCCGCACACCAAAACTAGAGAAAGCCTGCACAAAGCAAAGAAGACCCAATGCAACCCAAAATAAATAAATATATATATTTTTTCTTTTAAAAGAATGAAGGCAATTTTACCCAAAACTCTGCCAACCCTAGTGGTATCTGTTCACTTCGCTGCCTGGACCCATGTGAGATGTGACCCTGGGTACTGGTCAAGTGGGAAGACAGAGGGTGGGCCCAGGGTGCGTGGAGGCAGTCTAGAGTAGGAATAGCAGCATGAGCAAAGACCCAGAGGTGCATAAGGGAATAGTCAAAAGCTCCACAGGGCTGGAGCATCGAGCGGCAACCTCATGGGGTGAGGAGAGTAAAGGGCAGAGCCAGTAAGTGAGGCCAGGTGTGTGAGAGTGGGCATGCAGCAAAGGCCCTTGGACACCTGGCTAAAGTTTATCATGGAAGCCAGAGGCGTTTTTTGACATGTCTCTCTTGAGATATCATGGAGGGTCAGAGTAAGGGTGAGGAGAGAGGAGGTGTAGGAAGCCTCAGGACCCCATGAGAAGCTCTATGGCCATAAGTTGTAAATTTGGGGGTTCTATTTCCAATTCAGTTTTGAAAAAACCTGAGTCAATGATATTGACATATGAGAAATGGATTCGCAGTTGCAGCCCTGAGGTGTAAGCTGGTGAGCCTAAGGAGACTCAGGAAGAAGAATACCTGCCATCTAGACTGTGGCCACTCCCTATGGTGAGCTCTGAGAAAAGAAAACTCAGGATGTGAAAACACAGGAAACTGGCCCCAGAAGTTGTCGCTGTTGTTGTTCAGATGTTAAGTCATGTCTGACTCTTTGAGACCCCATGGATGGCAGTGAACCAGGCCTCCCTGTCCATCACCATCTCCTAGAGTTCACCCAAGTTCATGTCCATTGAGTCAGTGATACCATCCAACCATCTCATCCTCCGCTGACCTCTTCTACATGCCTTCAATCTTTCTAAGCATCAGTCTTTTCCAATGCGCTGGCTCTTTACTCAGGTGAACAAAGTATTGGAGCCTCAGATGACTGAGGTGCACATCAAAGGAATAATTTCAGTGATCCCAGACTCTTACCATCCATAGAGAAGCGCTAAATTCCTTAACTTGGGATATCTGGTTTTCTTTAATTAACAACAATCTTTTGATGTTCAGACTACCTGCCCTTTTTTGCAAAACTTCTATATAACCTGGCTCCTCCCCACCCTCCTTGAAGCAGTTCTCTCTGAGTCACCTGAGATGCTCTCTCTCGAGCTTGAAGTCCTAAAAATTCCCAACAAATAAAATACAACTCTCAGCTTTTAGGTTGTGAATATTTTTTTTAAGTAAACAAGTACCTTTCAACAGAAGTCCAGACTTTGAGGCCTGTAAGATACAGACTGGAGGGACATTTGTATCCCCAGTATTTGATGCCCAGTTGCATCCCTCCCTTAGGAGCTGACCAGAGGGGATGTCAGTAAGGCAGTTCCTCTAACTGCCATCAACTTGCTGGGTGACACTGGGACAAGTCAGTTTTTCCTCCTGTGTCTCAAAGATCTCACTTAGAAGGATGAGGCAGCTGGACACTCACAGGGTCAGACGTGACGATCCAGTCCTGCCAGGAAAACATGTGCCCACTCTCCCCCTGCAAGCAGCAGGCCTTCCTTCCTCTCCTGGAAATTCCCACTGCCTGGGCACTGGGCTGCAGGACAATGATGGGCTTTGCCATTCCAACGATTCCACCCAGGAATGCCTGATACTTATTTGCATATTCCTGGACCCCAGACCCTTTGAGAACCCTGCACACCTGTCCCCTCCTTAACCACGTACCCAGGCAGAGTACCCCAGGACAGAAATACCAAATAAGGATAGGATAACTCCTCTCATGCAAATAGGGGCTAACTCACTCAAGGAGGCCAAAGGCCCTTCAGACGGGAGTTCGCACATGATTGGAAATATCTGTAACACCCTAACGATGATGGCTTTCCCCCTAGTGCTCTGTGACAAAATGAAACAGTAAAAGATATCGATTTTTTTTTTTTCGGCAGGAAAAGGGGGAGGAAGGCTGGATCTTAAAAGGAAATTATGGTTATTGTTCTCCTGGTAGCATTTCTTATGTGCCGCCATGACAGATGGCTTTTTAAGTAACAACAGATTTGTATTTCATTAGGACACTTTAGCCAAAAGATCAATGAAGCTCTGGGAACAGTTCTGCTGGCCCGTGGGGGCTGATGAGCCCAGTGAGAAGCCTGCAAAGATCCAGCTAAAATTAGGCAGCTTCCAACAGAGGTTGGATTCACAATCATAGCGCATTGATTTCCAAAGCGATGCTGAAACCAGGGGAGTTTTATTGGTCTGTTCATTCTATGTGGGGAAGGGCCTTCTCTAATAAAGTCTCTCTTACTCTGGGGAAATGGAGCTCCTTAAAGGCAAGATTAATTTTTGAAAGAGTGGGAGGGAGTAGTCAGGATGTCATAATTGCATGGTCTTCCTTAACTTGCAGCATAACTGCCAGGCTACATTGTTATTATTATTCTTAGTTGCCTTTTGTGAAGCAGCCGCTTCCCCACCAGCATCTGTGAGCCTGACGACTGAAGAGGGTTCCAGGAGACATCACATCTGACGGACAGACTGCAAGAGGTCAGAGAGAGAGAGGGATCGACAGGTACCCAGGTAGAGGTGAGAAGGACTCAGAGGATGGAGGACCCATGAAAAGATGACCTGGCCTGTGCTTAAACCCCTCCCCAGGGATTGGATTGTCTGTCCACTATCCTGGGAGAAAGCGTTCTCACCATAGGCTGGTTTTTAAATTAGCTCATTGATTCATTTATTATGGATATATCTATAACAATAAATTTTGGATTAAGGTAGCTGTAAAATTATGCTTATAATATGATATCATAACAACTAAAGCACTGAATACCACTATTATTTTATTGTAAAAGCATACACATATATATTTTTGTTGTTGTTCAGTCACTAAATCATGTCCAACTTTTTTGTGACCCCAAGACTATAGTTCACCAGGCTCTTGTGTCCATAGGGTTTCTCAGCAAGAACACTGGATTGGGTTGCCATTTCCTTCCCCAGGGGATCTTCCCTACCCAGGGATTGAATCCACATCTCCTGCAATGACAGGCAGATTCTTTACCACTGAGCCAAATATATGTATATATAGTATAATGAAAAACCGTGATAGTGGTTTATAACAACCCGAGGAGGTACGATTTTCACTTCACAGATAGGAGACTGCAGCCCAAAGAGCTTGAGCAAATGCAGCATCCATGAGAAGTGGCAGAGCTGAGTTCAAGCCCAGAGTCAGCTTGATGACAGAGTCCCCATGCGTCTTTTCTGGGACCATCCTTCCTGGATCAGCTCCTCCTCATCACCCCTCTCTCCTTCCCCGTCATCCACCTGTCTTTCCACAGCTTCTCTATCTCACCTTCTCACCTCTGCCTGGGCACCTGCTGGACCTCCCCTCCCTCTGGCCTCCCAGAGTCCATCCATCCATCCATCAGGATGCAGCCCCTTCTCAACCCACCCCCAGGCTGTTGGGATCATGATGGCCTGCGGCGCTCGTCTGCCCCCACCCCAGCATCTTGCCTGGCCTCTCTGCCTTTTTGGTAGGTTTTATTATTGTTTTGAGGGACACCATGGCTCAGGGAGAGGAAGAACTAATCTGCTTTAGAACCAGATAGACCTGTGTTCAAGTCCTGCCCTGGAGTCTAAGCTAAATAACTTCAGTGAGTCACTGAACTGTGCTGAGTAACAAGCTTATGGTGGGAAAGCAATCTCAAGGGCGATGAACTCCAGGTGAGGTCAAGGTCAGGCATGGGTTCTTGAGAGGCAATTCTAGCACCAGATAGAGGCAGGTAAGACGGGCAACACTGGGCAGCATGTGGAAACACACAGAGTGTGGACTTGCCGGGCAGTGGAAGCTTAGTCATCTAGAGTGGAGGTTTGGGAGGCCAGACTTTCTGACTTTGAATGCCAGCAAATCCATTTACCACTGGGTGACTGGGGGTCCATTAGTTTTCCTCTCTGAGCCTCAGTGTCATCATCTGTGAATGGAGATGACCATTCACCATAGTGAATGCAGGCATTTAGAGCAGTAACAGAGCTCAGCAGGTGTTAGCAGTCAGAGAGAGTCCCAAGCTCAGACTCCAGCTCTGCCACTTCCTGGCTGTGCACTGTCGAGTAAGGAACTCATCGCTCCTGAAACCTCACCTCACAGCGCTGCTGGGAGAAGAGTGAGGTCTCCCATGTGAAACACCCCCCACAAGGGCGCAGAACTGAAACAAGACATTGAGATCTGCCCACACAGATCCTGCCAGCCTCCCAAGGCCTGAGGAGCCAGTGGGAGGCAGAGCCATTTGCCAGAAGAGAGACGGTTGCTTATTCTAGAAAAGACACAGAAGAAAGACAAATAAATCACAGTCCCCCTGCCAACTTTGTAAACATCATTGATTTGAGGTGGGAATCACTTCAGGGCTGCAGATACACTGACCATGGGGGTCTCTCAGTGTGATCTGGGCTGCACATATCACCAGTTCTGAGTCTGCCCACCCCCAGTAGGTCAGGCATGAGAAGTGTGGCTAGTGAGTGAGAGGCATTAGGATCAAGCTGCAGCTTAAGACCTCAAGCTAGACACCGGAAGGGCCATCCTTTCTGCTGCAATTTGTTAATATCACTTGCTATGTTTATGCACTCCAGAAATCTAGAAACTGTTTTTGCCCTAGTAGGATTTACTGAGAGCTTGTGATGGGCCAGGACTGGATCTAAGCACCTTCACTCATTGGCTCCTGGCATTCTCACAATAGCCCTGAAATAGCTGCTTTTATTATCATTCCCATTTTTACAGATGAGGAAACTGAGGCTTAGAGGATAAGACTGGGTCAAGATCACAGCTAACAACTGGCAAAGATAAGTCAAACCCGGGCCTGGTTCCAGAGGCTCTCCAGGCCTGGTTCTCCTAACCGCTGCACTGTACTCCCTTTCCCACCTCCTTATTTATCCAACCATCCATCAATTCACCCAGTCATTCATCCATGTATCCACTCATCCTTCCATCCATTCATTCTTTTATCCATTCAACGATTCATTCCTTGGCCATTATAAGCCGCTGCTTGGTGCCAGGCATCATGTCACTCTGGGTACACAAAGGAGGCCAGGCCTTGCTCTGGGCTACTGGCAAAGATATCTATGTTACCTGTGCAGGTGAGCTATACCCACCACTTGGTACCTGCTGGATGTTTCTCCTCCTCTCTCTCCTCTTGGTCTGTGTTCCTGAGATGGCTCAGAGAGTGCTCTCATACCTCCCAAATCTCTCCTCCTTCGCTAGTTCCATAACACCCCAAGTCAAGCACATGGGAGACTCTCAACCAGTCCTGTGGAGGCTGGGGTATGCCTCGGGGATGGTGCACATCCACGCTACAGTCATGGAGGTAACTACAGCTACAGCTTCCAGGGGAGAGCAACATCTGCATCTCACTCCCTTCCCGGGGAGGTTTGAGAATCCAAGGAGACACGAGCCCAGGTGAGTACTTTGTAAACTGCAGTGTGAGCATCCACTCCTCTGGCCCCTGCTAAGTAAAGTACTGGCATTTTTTTTCTCATCGTTCAGCATTCCGAAGGCTGCTTCCTATGGAAGCCAGAAGCACAGAAAATCTATTTGGTACTTCTGCTATTTAGTTGATCCTTGTGGAGCAGGGAAAAGGAGGATGGCCCACAGAGGGATGTCACAGACAAAGTGACCTCCTCACCTCATCATCCAGTTCTCTGAGCCACAAACCTCCTGCTCTGCAGGGATCATTTGCTTCAAATACAACAGCGGTCTCAATATCTGTGATCCTTGCCCCATAGGGCAACAGTTCAGTGAGACCTCAACTCACAGATCTGCCCTCTTGAGTCTGAAATCCGGCTGTGGCTCATTGAACAAATCGAGACTTCCCTGTAGAAAGGGGAGGAGGTACGATAGTCAGCACTGAGTGCTGGGTATACTGATCATAGGCCTGCATCTTAGCATACACATCTCAACCATCTCTGAGCCTCATGTACTTGACTCAGTGTAAAGTCCCCCAAAGTTGTCCATTTCCTAATCTCCAGAACCTGTGACTGTGTTACTTCACATGGGAAAATGGATTTTGCAGGTATAATTCAGTTAAGGATCTTGAGATGGGAAGATTATCCTAAATTATCCAAGTGGGTCCAGTTTAATGGGTCTTATAAGAGAGAAGCAGGAGGGTCAGAGTCAGGGAACTCAATGGAAGCAGGGCTAGAGAAGGACATATGACGTTATAAGCAGAGGACAATGTCAGCAATTTGGAGAGGCTTTGAGGATCAAGGAAAAGACCACAAATCAAGGAATCTGGGCAGGCTCGAGAAGCAGAAAAGGTAAGGAAATGGGTGCTCCCGTGGAGCCTCCAGAAAGAATTAGCCCTGCTTACATCTCGACTTGAGTGCAGTTAGACCGAGTCTGAATTTCTGTCTTCCAGACTCTTAAGAGAATAAATCCATGCGGCTTTAAAGCACCGGATTTGTGGTCATTTGTAACAGCAGCAATAGGAAGCCTGTTGCATGGGAGTTAGAACATACACTCTAGGGACTCTGATCTAACCGTGTCTAACGATGTCCAAAGGTGGCTCAGTGGTCAAGAATCTCCCTGTCAAGCAGGAGATGCAGTTTCAATCCCTCGGCTGGAAAGATCCCCTGGAGGAGGAAATGACAACCCAGTCCAGTATTCTTGTGCGGAGAATCCCACAGACAGAGGAGCCTGGTGGGCTACAGCCGATGGGCTTGCAAAGAGTCAGACAGGACTGAGCACGCAAGCAGTGCTGTCAAACAGCAGAGCGGGGAGTTATCTTGAAAACAGATCTGGAGTTTGACTGGCAGGGGCCACCTGGGCTCTACCTTTGACGACACACAGGTCCTAGGCAAGTTGTGTCCCCGTCTGCGCTGCTGTTATGACCCACTTGTCTGTTCTCAGACTTCCGTAGCAGCTTCCCTAATAGTCGCTCAGATGGTAAAAGCATCTGCCTACAGTGCGGGAGACTCAGGTTCGATCCCTGAGTCGGGAAGATCCCCTGGAGAAGAAAATGGCAACCCACTCCAGTACTCTTGCCTGGAAAATCCCATGGACAGAGAGGCCTGCTAGGCTACAATCCATGCGGTCGAAGAGCTGGACATGACTGAGTGACTTTACTTTCATTGTCTGTTCTAGAGAGGACGAAACTCTCACCTCTGCCCCATGCACGTGAAGCAATGCCCTAGGCCCCACCAACCCTGACATACAGGACCTGTGTATGTACCTACACATACGATCACCGTAGCTCAGCCTCTGGGTCTCACCTCGAATACCACCTCTGCTGGGAAGCCACCTGGACCTTTCAAGAAAATGGCAACCCACTCCAGTACTCTTGCCTGGAAAATCCCATGGACAGAGAGGCCTGCTAGGCTACAATCCATGCGGTCGAAGAGCTGGACATGACTGAGTGACTTTACTTTCATTGTCTGTTCTAGAGAGGACAAAACTCTCACCTCTGCCCCATGCACGTGAAGCAATGCCCTAGGCCCCACCAACCCTGACATACAGGACCTGTGTATGTACCTACACATACGATCACCGTAGCTCAGCCTCTGGGTCTCACCTCGAATACCACCTCTGCTGGGAAGCCACCTGGACCTTTCTAGACACAGTCGGTTGCCCCTCTGTGCTTGGGAAACTTACATCAGGGGCACCTTCTCATAGCTCTTATTAGCTGCAAAATGTATCAGTAATGAATTCACCAGCCCCTGCTCGGGATCAGGCCTGGTGACAGTGTGAATAAAGCAGACCCTGACCGTAGGGAACAGCCGCTCTAGTCTGCTGTAATCACCTTCCTTCTCTCTAGCCTCATCTCCTCGGGTTATAGCACTGAGCTCAGCTCAGAGCAGGAACATCATTGTTGAATGAAGAAAGTTTGGTCTGACCACTTCCTGAGACATTCACTCTTTACATTCTAAATAGAAACAATGTAAGAGCACTTGAGACCCAGGGAGGGAAAGGGGCTTGCCAAACCAGGCAGAACTGGAGCTCAAGGAGGAGTCTGGTGGAAGCCTGAATAGTGGCCCCTGAAAGACATGCCTACTCAGAACCTGAGAATTAAGAGTACATTAATTAAGAAGATGTAATTAAGACCAAGATCTCAAACGAGATTGGCCTGGACTAGAGTGGGCCTGAAATCCAAAGACAAGTATCCTTATAAGGGACAGAAAAGGAAACATGCCGTGATGAAGGCCATGGGGAGACAGAGGCAGAGAAGAAAGTGATGCAGCCACCAGCCAAGGAACAACCAGGATGGCCAGCAACCCCCAGAAGCTGGGAGAGAAGCACAGAGCGGACTCTCCCTCAGAGGCTCCAGGAGGACCCAGCACTGCCGCCTTGATCTCAGACCTGGAGCCTCAGAACTACAACCTTGGAGGTGCCTGTTGATTTAAGCCACATGGTTTGTGTAAATTTCTTACCCAGCCCAAGGAGATGAATCCAAGCCTCCTCAAACACCCCCTCACCCCCTCCTCCTACTGCACATCAGAGCCTTAGAACAACCTCAAGTTTGTCAGATCGTGAAGACAACTTATACTCGTCTAAAAGATAATGACTGCAGAAGATATCCAGATGTTTATAAATGTGTTGAACTGGAACCACATTATCAGCACATACAATGCAGAAGAATGAATAGGGGAAGGAGGCTTCAGCCTGCCAGGCAGCAACTGACCCATTCTGTACATGCCCATGATGAGAAAACATTTTGGATTTAAAAATGGAAAAAGAGATACAACTTGTTGAGACTCTACTCTGTGTCTGATGCAGGGATGGGAAAATTATAAATTCATTTCATTTAATCTACCTACAAACCATATGGAACAGGAATTACTATTCCTTTTTTTCTTTTCTTTAGAAATTACTATTCTTAAATCCAGCTCTGTGCCTGCTCCACAAATACCTGCTGCAGAATGAATGAACCCCCATTTCACAGATGAGGAAACTGGGGTTCCGAGTGGTTAGGTGGCTCAATGGAGGCCTGTTGTCAAAGTGTCTCTGGCTTCCACGTCAGACAGCCTGGCTCTGCACATCACTGCAGAGTGGCTTGGGAAGTGAGCACATTGCTCTATGCCTCAGTCTCCCCATCTGTACATGAAGACAATAGTGTCTGCAGAGTTGTAGGGTTAAATGCAGGGATGTAAGTTGAGCCCCTAACACCACTGTTCTGGAGCAAAGAAGGCTCCATGGGTGATGGGGAAATTCTTAGTTTCCAGATACAGTCATGATTTAAATCCAGGACTGTCTGAAGGCAAGCTGGGTCTGTCTATCACAAATTAGACACCTGCATCCAGCCCCAGATGCTGGAGACCTGGCTAGCTGGCGGGCGCCTGATGGCTTGTCTCCCCACTTGCTTTCTACCTGCCTTAATATCAAGTATCTAATCTTGACATACAGTCCCTGGAGGAGGAAATGGCAACCCACTCCAATATTCTTGACTGGAAAATTCATCGACAAAGGAGCCTGGAGGGCTGCAGGCCATGAGGTTGCAGAGAGTCAGACCTGAACAAGCATGCACACACTAGCACCTCCCCAGACAGGTCCTTACAGGCATTTCCAACCCCATCCCCCCAACCTGGGCTTTAGGATCCAGCAGATCCAGGTGAAGTGTCAGTGGCAAATAGGTATGCTAGAGAGAGCGGAGCCTTTGACAAGTACCAATAGAAGCATCACAGCAGAGACTCGTTAGTCTTTTGGCACAAAAATCTATGCCTCCTTCTGAAGATAACTATTCCTTTTTTGACAAACAGCTTCTTTCTTGTTAGTGAGCCTCAGTAGACACTACAGAGAGTCACTGACTTACGATGGTTTGACTTACAACTTTTTGACATTACAATGGTGCAAAAGTGAGACGCATTCAGTGGAAACCATATATCAAATTCTGAATCTTTCCAGGCTAACAACATTCTCTCTCTCATCTCTCGTGATACTGGGCCGTGGCAGCAAGCTGCGGCTCCCAGTCAGCCACACAGTCACGAGGGTAAACAATCAACACAGCTATTCTCTCACCATTGAACCACTCTGCATTTCACTTTCAGTAGAGTATTCAATAAATTACATAGATTTTCAACACTTATTCTAATATAGGCTCTGTGTTTGGTGATTTTGCCCAAAAGCAGGCTAATATAAGTGTCCTGAGCACATTTTTTAAGGTAGGTTAAGCTATTTCGGCTTTCCTGATAGCTCAGTTGGTAAAGAATCTGCCTGCAATGCAGGAGACTCCAGTTTGATTCCTGGGTCGGGAAGATCCTCTGGAGAAGGGGTAGGCTGCCCACGCCAGTATTCTGGCCTGGAGAATTCCATGAACTGTATAGAACGTGGGGTCACAAAGCAATGGACACGACTGAGTGACTTTCACTTTCAGGCTATGTTCAGTAAGTTGGGTATATTACCTGCATTTGCAACTTATAATATTTTCAGCTTGCGATGGATTCATCGGGGCATATCCTCATTGTAAGTTGAGGACAATCTATAATGTCTAAACATAGTACATCAATTGGTCCTGTGACCTGAGCTTCTCATCATGGATTTGATGTTGCCTGGCCCACCTAGCCAGAACTTCAGGTGTGTGCAACAGCAAGTTGGCATAGAAGGGAGACGGTGTACAGTGGACTGGGCAGGTCCAGAGGTACAGGTGAGTTGCATGAACAGATAGCTCAAACTCCTTTGACATTATCTACCTGCCTGTGGCCTCATGAGGTATTTCTTATGACCCCTTTACTTAAAAAGAACAAATTCAAGCCTGGTTTATGGATGAAACTGTATGTTGCCATTGAACAGTGGATGGCTGTAGACTACAGCCCCTCTCAGGAGGAATCTTGAAAGACAGTGAAGACAAATCTTCCAGTCTGGCAGAACTCTTGAGTGTGGCATGTCAGAACTCTGAAGTTGTCCACATCATCTGGGCCTGGAGTTTGAATCTACACTCACCCATGGGCAGTTGCTGATGGTTTGGCTGAGTGATTGGTCAATTAGAAGGAAAAGGATGGAAGACTTGTGATGTGCAAATATGTTAACAAGATTCTCAGAATCATCACAGACCACGAAGATACTAAGTCCCATGTCATTTAGAGGACATCCACTGCAGAGAGGGCTGTAAATAGTCGTCTGGACAGAATGACATGCTTGGTGGGTGTCAGCCCGTTTCTCCCAGTCACCCGAGCACTTGTTCAGTGGGCTGATAAGCAGAGTGATCACAGTGGTGGGAAGGAAGCTACACATAGGATTAATGCAAAGGACTTCTCTTATCAAAGATGACCTGGCCATCTCTACTACTGAGGCCAACCGCGGAGAGCAGCACTGAGCTCCTCATAGGATCACATTACTGGGGAAACAGCCAAATACTTGGTGGCAAGTACATTGGTTCAGTTCAGTTCAGTTCAGTCGCTCAGTTGTGTCTGACTCTTTGCGACCCCATGGACTGCAGCATGCCAGGCTTTCCATCACCAACTCCCGGAGCTTACTCAAACTCATGTCCATTGAGTCGGTGATGCCATTTAATCATCTCATCCTCTGTCATCCCCTTCTCCTCCTGCCTTCAGTCTTTCCCAGCATAAGTACATTGGACCACTTCATAATGCAGGGGGCAGGATTCATCCTCCCAAACCAGGCACACATTCTTGATACGAACTTGCCTTTGCTGTCTATAACGTCTATAACACAGCTGTAAGTACTACCATCCTTAGAACTCACAGAATGTCTCATCCACCATGATGTTCTGGAGAGCCTTGTATCTGGTCAAGGAACTCATCCCCCAGGACGGAAAGTGCAACAGTGGGCTTGTGCCCGGTGGAATCAATTGGTGTTTCCACCTAACCTATTGCCAAGAACCACCTGGCAAGAGAAAGATCAAAGGGCTTGGTGAGGACTTAGTTATGCTGTCACTTGAGAGAGAACACTTGAGTTCTAGATCAAGCGTTCTAAGTCTTCAGAAGCTCTTGTCTCTTGGCATCTTTAGATGCCCTGCCCCTCAGACTGTCCCGGCTCAGGTGGAAGGAGGGGCTGACCTAGACTTGACTCCACCAGGACGTGGGTCAGGCTGAGCTGTTTCCTGAGTGTGACCAGAGCTGGGTGGTAGGGGATGCAGAACCTGTTGTTCCAGATGCCACTGAAAGCTTATAACAAGCACTAACTGGGCGCGGGGCCCACTTGTCTCCGGGTTGCCTGGCCAGGTGTGAAGGATAGGTGCAGTTCATCTCAGAGCTTCTGAGAACGTCACACACTGGGAGAGTTCAGCCAGCTGAACCCTTGGGAACCGGCTCTGGGGGCTTCCTCTCCCTCCCCAACTTGTGTCCCTCCCCTCCCCTCTTCTCCTCCTGCCCCTCTCTCTGTGGCTTTCTCTATCACTCCTGGTTCTTTCTCCTCCCTCTTCCTCTTTATTTAATCTCCCTGCCTCTTCCTTCTTTGCTCCCCTTGGCCCTCTCCTGTCTCCTCCCTCCCCCCTCCTCCCGTCCCCTCCACCCTCCTTGCATTCTATCCAGGACATCCTCCCCCTCTTCCGCATTCCTCTCCCCACTTCCAGCGTCTCCCTTCTGTTTCCACCTCCTCTTGTCCTTCTCTCCTCCCTCCCTTCCCACTCACCCCTTCTCTCCCACTCACTTCTTCTTTTCCTCTCCTGCTTCCGTCTCAGTTAACTCTCTGGCTCCCGCTGCCTCCTCTCTTCCTTCACTCCCTCATTTTCCCTTTCCCCTTTCCATCCTCTACATGGATTCCCTGTGGCCACCATGGGGAGGGCCAGCCTCCTCTCTAGCCTCCCAGGACACTTGTATTGCACTGAAGGCTCACTGCCACCAATGAAAATAAGGCTCCCTCTCTCCCTTGAACCAAGGTGCTGGAGAAGACTCTTGAGAGTCCCTTGGGCTGCAAGGAGATCCAACCAGTCCATCCTAGAGGAAATCAGTCCTGAGTGTTCATTGGAAGGACTGATGCTGAAGCTTAAACTCCAATACCTTGGCCACCTGATGCAAAGAACTGACTCATTGGAAAAGACCCTGATGCTGGGAAAGATTGAAAGTGGAAGGAGAAGGGGATGACAGAGGATGAGATGATTGGATGGCATCACCAACTCAATGGAGATGAGTTTGAATAAACTCCGGGAGTTGGCAGTGGACAGGGAGGCCTGGTGTGCTGCAGTCCATGGAGTTGCAGAGTCGGACATGACTGAGCGACTGAACTGAACAAAACTGAACTCTTCCTTCTATTCAGCCACTGCCTGTGCCTGTTTTGACTGGTCTGAATCACTTTGTCTGAAGAGAACAACCCTACCTAATGACATCCATCAGTCAAACAGTGTGTGTCCCAGTAGCTATGCACATCCTTGGACCCACATCCCAGCATCTGCTGTATCCTGAGAAGAAGGGAGCCAGGTACTGGGCAGATGGCAGATGTATCCTAGACCCACAGGGTGTTTAAAGAAAGGGCATCCTGTGCCTCTCATGGCTGACCCAGCCCATCTTCCCGACATCATAGGAGACCATGCTGAGGTTCATGGAGAGGGCACGGGCTTCGAGTCTGCAGCTCTAGGTTCAAATTCTTCCTCCACCCTATTTACCATGCATCTTTCACTAGTCTCTCCAAACCCTCATTTTCCTCATCTGTAAAATGGGGAAAATACTGCCTGACTTGTGGAGTCGTGTAAGGGCAAGGTGAGTTGATACAGAGAAAATCAAGGACCAACTTGGTTGGTCCTTGCCACTTGGCAAATGGTCAACAAATGTTGGTTTTATTTTACTCCCCTTCCTCATTGCAAAATCCTCAATGCAACCTATTTTCAAACCTAACATTTGACAGGACATGCTCACCGTCATGCATTTTCTGAATTGTACGTTGTGTCCTTCCTCCTATACCTGGAGAAATCTTAGTCTTCAAACCCTGCCCTCAAATGTCACAGCTCCCATGAAGACTTCTCTATCCGTCCCATCCTATCTGGTAGAATTAGTGCCTCTCATGGCTACCATCCTCGTGAAGACTGGTGTCAACAGTCTGCTCGAGTGAAGGAGTATTTAATATTGATTGCTGCTGCATCTCTGGACCTCACAGGCACCCAGCCTGGGAAGCCAGAGGAATCCGACATCATCTCCCTCCTTTTCCCCTTCCCTCCAAGAGTTCATATACTCCCTTCCTCTACTTCTCCCAACAGATTTCCTATGATGACTTTTCATTTTTCAAGCAGGTGAAAAATCCAACCTAATCACATATGACCTTTTGGGGTAACTAAGATAACATATAGGTGTGAAGATGACATGGTGCACCCCTGAGCCAGTCAGTTACAATGAAAGGGGAGGCATCATATAAGCGGTCAGCAATGCCACACCTTCAGCAAGAGTGAGGAGAGTGCTAAGACATCTGGTGTGCACACAATGCCACATCCACCATACTTTCCACTGACCTCTGGTCATGCTGCGCTCAGAGTTCTCAGCACATCGCACGAGGCTCACATTCTTTGTCTGCCTTCCCACCAGAGAACGGGCTCCTCCTTAAAGCTCCAGTGTGCAAAACAAGCTGGGACAGAGCAGATGTCAAATAAGTTCCATGGAATGTCAGCCGGAACAGAGATGATGAAAAATAGCAAAGGTTATTGTTGTGATGTTGCCCCTGGTTAGAACTTGCTGCAAACCCCTTATTCCTACAACTTGCATTATTTGGAGAGAACTAGTAATCTGGGCAGTGTCCGGGAGAGAGGTGGCAGCCTCATTATCCCTCCCTCCCATCTAAGACTGGCTTCATCTAAGTCTCTACTCACTCAGCCCATCATCTATACATCCCCCATCTACTCATCCATTCATCCATTCCCTTTCCATTGTCCACCTCACCCATCTTCACAATTTTTCTTGTATCCGTCCATCTTACCATCCATCCATCCATCCATCCATTCATCCATCCATCCATCCATTTTATTTCCTTTTGTCTTGTCCCTAGCAATGTGCTTATGCCTAACAGCATCCAATTCCCTCAATGATTCAGATCCCACAAGGCATCCACAGCCTCCCTGGAGAACATCTTACGTGCTCCCTGATAGGACCAGTCAGCTTCCCAACAATCCATCCAGTAGAATATACCATTTCCTTCTGATTTTCTTACCCTTCACTAACATGTGCACATGTACATGCACACACATGCACACACACACCTCTGAAGGGATCACTGCCTCTACTGGGTACAGGTTTATCAAGCTCCCACTGGGTACACAACTGCCTCTTCTTCATCTCACCACATCCTGCCAAGCCCCAGCCTACACTGGAGCCAGGCCTACATGGGAGACCCTGAAGAGACAAAGACACACAGCATTTCATGGCAATGCAGGGGCCCAAAACAATTATGCTTGTGGTTGCAGTTGTTTTGTGTACACCTTTGGCAGGTGACAAATATTAGAACAAAATGCACAGATGAGGTTAAATGAGGAGCAAGAGCATCCTGAGGGTCTGGGGGCAAAATAAAAGTGAAAGTGAAGTCGCTCAGTCGTGTCTGACTCTTTGCAAGCCCATGGACTGTAACCTGCTAGGCTCCTCCATCCACAGTAGACACTCAGTAAACATCAGCTAAATGAAAGCATGAGTGAGTGGGGAGCTTGGGTCCTATGACACCCCAGAAATAGATGTATGTGGATGCTTCAGGCTGATTCTGCCACAGTGATATTTTCTAAAGAGCATTTTCTAGGCAATTGTCCTGCCTTTGCTTTCCTCTGACCTGGGAAGAGATAGGGAGGTGGCGGCTTCTATTTCATACCTCAAAGAGCTGCAAGGGGAACATGAAATCCAGCTGCAGGCTGCCAGCACCTCTGGTAACAGGCAGCCTGATTGGGGTGGGGGACAATAAGAACTGCCACCTTTTTTCCTGACACGACCCAGAAAATGCCAGTTAGGAGCACCATGGGCAACATCCTTGGCTATAGTCACTCAACCCCACATAAGGGAATCTAAAGAGGAAACAGCGCAGGTGAGCCAATCTCAGTGCCACTGTTACACATATGCCATCGTTGCTTTTCAGTCACGCAGTCCTGTCTGACTCTTTGCAACCCCATGGACTGCAGTACACCACGCTTCCCCATCCTTTACCATCTCCTGGAGCTTGCTCAAACTCATGCCCATTGAGTTGGTGATGCCATCCAACCATCTCACCCTCTGTCATCCCCTCTCCTCCTGCCTTCAATCTATATGCCTATGTACATGTATACACATACATATGCAGAAACATATACATACATAGATATATATATACTTACACTTAATACATACAGATATGTACTGCCATATATGTGCATATATATATATACATGCATACACAGAAACATACACACAGATACATATACACACACATACTCATATATATATATGTACTGCTGTGTGCGTTTTTGTTCAGTCGCTAAGTCGTGTCCAACTCTTTGTGATCCCATGGACTGTAGCCCATCTGGTTCCTCCGTCTTCCACTATCTCCTGAAGTTTATACACATACATATACGTATACATGGGCTTTCCAGGTGGCACGAGTGGTAAAGAATCTGCCTGCCAACGCAGGAGATGCAAAAGATGCAAGTTCAATCCCTGGGTCAAGAAGACCTCCTGAAATAGGAAACGACAACCTGTTCCAGTATTCTTGCCTAGAAAATTCCATGGACAGAAGACCCTGGCAGGCTACAGTCCATGGGGCCACAGACAGTCAGACACACACAGATGCATATACATACACACATATACACATCTATTACTATATACACATTCCATGTAAACATATACATATACATACACACAAATATAAATATCTGAACTTGGTCAGTTACCTAACAAGAGAAATCCCCAACATGATCCCCATTGTAGAGAGGAGAAAACTGAGGCTCAGAGAGATAACTAACTGACCCAGAGTCATGTATCCAATTGGTACCAGAGCCAGGTCACAAGCCTCTGACCTGTAACCACCTCACTTCAGTGCCTCTATAACACAGACCCATCTCACCCCTCATTGCACAGATCCGTCTGCCCTTCGCTTGTCCTCTTAGGCACTTGCCTTCCCCAGCTTACTGAGAGTCCCTGAGGTTGGACCCCCTATTTGTGTTTTCACACTCCCCCAACTCAGGGTCTGAGGACATCCCGGTCCAACAATGAATAAAGGAAAAGAGAAGGGGGCAGCCCTGAATCTTGGCTCATCAGTGCTTGTCTGTTGATTCAGCAGCTCCCAGAGATATTGTCGCAAGAAGGGCTGTAGGAGAAATGGAGGCAGGTGAGGAGCTCCCACGCGCCCTCTAGTGGATTCCTGAGGCCATCTCCTGGAGAGCTGGGCTGTGTGCAACTAGCTATTCCCGAAGACTGCCCAGAGGTCTCCATTGTCCCACGTGGAGCACAGCGGTGCCCACGTGCCTGCATCTAAATGCCTCTAAAGACCCAGCAAAGGGCACAGCTGACATATCAGCTCTTGTGTCAAATATCACACTTAGCTGTTTAATGAGGAGCCTGGGGAGCATCCTGGGAACATGGGCCTGGGACACAAACCACAGTGATTATGAATCGCTGATCCCCTTCAAAGGCGCCCGAGTTCTCCCAGATGTCGCTACAACCAATCAGAGTCTCTTCCTGAGTCTTTCCAGATCAATGGATTCATGTCGTTTGGGAGGAAAACAAGTCAGTGTGAGCTGAAGCTCCAGGGGGCCTGGCGCATGGAAACACAGTCATCAGGAGTGTTTGCATGGATGAGGTTGTGATTCCTTCTGGTCAATAAACACCTCAGGCTGGCCAGTATTTTACCTGTCCCCTGTTCTCCAAACCCAAATACAGCTAAAAATAGCCTTTGTCAGCTGGGACAAGGACCCCGGGGGTGGGGAGGTACACACACCGCTTGGAGATGGCACTTCTGGGTGGCCTGTAGACCTGGTTTGAATCCCGCACTGCATTCCCCAGGTGGGGGTAGACTTGGGGAGTCTCATCATCTCTCTGAGCTTCAGTTTCCACATCCAGGACCGTGTGGATGGGAGCTGGAGGGGTTGGAGAAGGAACTGGCCTTTCAGGACCTTGAAAACCAAGCTCAAGGTCGGGGCCTTTGCTTTAGGAGCAGCAGGGCCTCTGCTGATAACCAGCTGGGGGAGAGAGGGTTTGCATTTCAAACTGACCATCCAGGATGTTTATTTCAGGCCCTCTGGCAGCTGTGAGGGCAAAATGGTAAAATGTGGCTGAAAAGGTTAGACCAGTGATGACTCAGCAGTTCCCCCAGGAAATGGCAGCAAATGTCCTGGGGGGGAGGTGGGAGGACGGACACCTGCCCACCCTGCTTGTCAGGGCAGCGGCCGCTGCTGGGTACAGGCGCTGCAGCCAGCACCTCACCCCCATCTCTGCACTGTGTCCTCACAGACCCGGAGAGGTGGGCGGGAGGATGTTACCACCTCATCTCACAGAAGGAGAGGCTGAAGTTTGGGGAAGAACCAATCCTAGAAGGGAGGGACCATAGAGAACCAGCCTCCAGGCCCACGTCCATTTCACAGAGGGGAAAACTGAGGTCTGGAGAAGGGCAGTTGCTAACTCACAGGGAACTCTACAATACATTTAAAGAGAGCCACGCTTCCCTCAAGGGCTAGAGACACAGAAATGAATTGGACCCAGCCCCTGCCCTGAGGAAGCTCCTGAGAGAAGGCTCTAGTACTTTGATACCTACATGAAGCAAGCAAGAAGGGAAGTGTGTGGAGGGTGTATGGAAAATGCAGAGAGGGAAGGCTTGAACTCCGTGTAGGGTGGGGTGATCAGGGAAGGCTTCTGAAAGGAGGTGTCAGTGATAGGGAGGAGATGGGATCCCCTCCTTACCCAGGCAGGGTTCTTTCTGCTTCTCTCCAACCACCTCTTAAGGGCGTCAGGGGCAGGGGTATAAGAACATTCTCTGTGGTGAGTTACCAAAATCCAGTTCGAAAGCCACCTGAGTGCAGGGTCCAGAATGGGCCACTGCAGCCCTGTTTGTAATTTTGAAAATCAGAAACAACTTAAAAATCCACAGACTGGAGATGGTTAAAGAAATTATGGAGCATCTGTGCAATGCCATCTGGGCACCTGTTTGAAAGAAGAAAAAAAAAGACTTGGTGAGAGGACATGATAAACTCAGCGGTGCTGCTTCCTGAGTGAAGTCCAGGTTTGCTGGGCTGAGCTGCAGGTGGGGAGCAGCGCTGTCCTTGTCCCTGTCCTCTGCTATGTCCCCCTCCTCGCCCCTCCACACTGTCCTGTCCTTTCCCATGGGTTCTGTTTGCCAAATGGATGTTAGAGGGACAGATCTCTTAGCCTTCTCCCTACCCCACCAGGGGCAATGGCATTTGCGCATTCATTTGTTCACTCTCTCATCCATTCATTTATTGAGCAACTATGATGGCAGGGTAGAAGGACGTGTGCTCATCTTCCCCTTCGAGAACTCCAAAATTACAACTCGCTGCTGAACAACCATCGGCAGGAGAATGTTGGATCCCACTATAAGAAGATACTGCATATCCCAGGGCAAAGGAGAAGCCCCAGCAAGGCAGTAGGAGGGGCAAAACTGTATTTAGAATCAAACCCCATATCTGCCAGAGATGCTCAGAGGGCTCAAACAAAACCTTGTACATACCAGGACCCAGAGACCCCATAGAGACTGAGCCAGATCTGCCTTTGAGTGTCTGAGTGTCTCCTGTGGAGGTACAGGTCAGCAGTTGCCTGCTGCAGGGGCAGGGGCTCTGGGTGCAGCAGACCTGGGCCACAGAGCCTGTGGCATAAGCCCTCCTGGGGGAGGTCGCCATTAAGCCCACCATAGAGCTGCCAAGCAGATGACCCACAAACTGCACAACAATTATACCAAAGAAATTCTCACACTGTTAAGATAGTTCTAGGACCCACAACAGATTTCCCAACCTGGGGATCTGGCAAAGGGATTGAGAATCCCCAGGGAATTTGATTTTGGAGGCCAATGGGATTTGATTACAGAATTTACACAGGACTGGGGAAACAGACTCTTGGAGGGCACACACACAAAAAAAGCTTGTGTGCACCAGCACCCAGGAGAAAGGAGCAGTGACCCCACAAGAGACTGACCCAGACATGCCTGTGAGTGTCCAGGAGTCCCCAGCAGGGGCGTGGGTCAGCGGTGGCCTGCTGCAGGGTTGGGGGCACTGAGTGCAGCAGTGTGCATGGGGCCTTTTGAAGGAGGCCACCATCATCTTCATTACCTCCACCATAGTCTGACCTCAGGTCAAACAACAGGGAGGGAACATAGCCCTGCCCATCAACAGATTAAAGATTTACTGAGCATGGCCTCGCCCATTAGAACAAGACCAGTTTACCCAACAGTCAGTTTCCCTCAACAGGAAACTTTCATAAGCCTCTTATCCTTATCCATCAGAGGGCAGACAGAATGAAAACCACAGCCACAGAAAACTAATCAAACTTATCACATGGACCACAGTCTTATCTAATTCAATGAAACTATGAGCCATGCCTTGTAGAGCCACCCAAGATGGATGAGTCATGGTGGAGAGTTCTCACAAAACGTGGTCCACTGGAGAAGGACCAATGGACCAGTGTCATTGCTGTCTTCCAAGAAACAAGACTCTACGCATGGACATCACTAGATTGTCAATACCAAAATTAGATTGATTATATTCTATAATCAATACGGGAGAAGTTCTATATAGTCAGAAAAAACAAGACCAGGAGCTGACTGTGGCTCAGATCATGAACTCCTTATTGCAAAATTCAGACTTAAATTGAAGAAAGTAGGGAAAACCACCAGACCATTCAGATATGACTGAAATCAAATCCCTTACAATCATACAGTGGAAGTAAGAAATAGATTCAAGGGTTTAGATCTGATAGACAGCATGCCTGAAGAACTACAGATGGAGGTTCACAGGAGGTTTCTGTGACATAGTACAGGAGGCAGGGATCAAGACCATCCCCAAGAAAAAGAAACACAGAAAGGCAAAGTGGTTGTCTGGCGAGGCCTTATCAATAGCTGAGAAAAGAAGAGAAGCTAAAGCAAAGGATAAAAAGAAAGATATATCCATTTGAATGCAGAGTTCCAAAGATTAGCAAGGAGAGATAAGAAAGCCTTCCTCAGTGATCAGTGCAAAAAAAATAGAGGAAAACAATACAATGGGAAAGACTAGAGATCTCTTCAAGAAAACTAGAGATACCAAGGGAATATTTCATGTGAAACTGAGCACAATAAAGGACCCAACAGAGACAGACGATATTAAGAAGTGGTGGCAAGAATATACAGAAGAACTATACAAAAAAGATCTTCATGACCCAGATAATCACGGTATGATCACTCACCTAGTGCAAGATATCCTGGAGTGTGAAGTCAAGTGGGCCTTAGGAAGCATCACTACGAACAAAGCTAGTGGAGGTGATGGAATTCCAGTTGAATTATTCCAAATCCTAAAAGATGATGCTGTGAAAGTGCTGCACTCAATATGCCAGCAAAACTGGAAAACTCAGCAGTGGTCACAGGACTGGAAAAAGTCAGCTTTCATGCCAACCCCCAAAAAAGTCAATGCCAAAGAATGTTCAAACTATAGCACAATTGCACTGATTTCACATGCTAGCAAAATAATGCTCAAAATTCTCCAAGCCAGGCTTCAACAGTACGTGAACCGTGAACTTCCAGATGTTCAAGCTGGATTTAGAAAAGGCAGAGAAACAAGAGATCAAACTGCCAACATCCATTGGATCATAGAGAAAGCAAGGGAGTTCCAGAAAAACATCTATTTCTGCTTTATTGCCTATGCCAAAGTCTTTGTGTGGATCACAATAAACTGTGGAAAATTCTGAAAGAGTTGGGAATATCAGACCACCTTACCTGCCTCCTGAGAAATCTGTATGCAGGTCAA
>SJYC01120461.1:0-30579 GCA_006408675.1 Madoqua kirkii
CAGTTCAAAATATTTTCTATTTCCCTATTGGTTCATTCTTTAACATGTGAGTTGCTTGGAGGTGCATGATTTAGTTCCCAAATATTTGGGAGATTTTCCAGATATCTTTCTACTATAGAGTTCTACTTTTTTAATATTATGAACAGATACTATACTTTGTATAATTAGAATCCTTTTAAATTATTGAGACTTTATTAATCCATCTTGGTAAATGTTCTGTATGTAGTTGAAAATAATATGTATCCTTTCATTATTGAGTAGAGAGTTTTATAAACTAGATCAAATTGTTTTGTCAGTTAGATCAAATTGTTTGATAGTGCTGTAAAAATCTTTTATATTCTTATTTACTTTCTGTCTGTTTATTCCATCAATTACAATGAGAGTGATATTGAAATCTTCCATAATAATTATGGACTTGCCTATTTCTCTCTGCAGTTCTATTCATTTTTTCTTCATTATTTTGAAACTTGCTTTCAGGTGCACAAATATTCAGGACTCCTATTTTCCCTTCATGAACTGACAGCTTTATCATTATGAAATGACTCTTTTTATCCCTGGTAGTATTCTCTGCTCTGACATTTACTCTGATATTCATATAGTTACTCCCGCTTTTTATTGATTATTCTTAATATGACATCATTTTCCATTATTTTACTTTTAGCCTATCTGTATCTTAATATTTAAAGTGTTTTTTTGAGCACCATATAATTCACTCTTGCTTTTTTTATCTAATCAGACAATCTCCACGTTTAAGTAGGTGTTTAGAGAATTTACATTTAACATGGTTGTTAATATGGTTAGTTTTTACATATAACCTTGCTCTTCTTTTTCTGCTTGTCAAGTCTGCTCTTTGTTCACCTTTTTCTTCTTTTTCTGCTTTCTTTTTGGATAACTGGGCACTTTTTCTGATTCTGTTTTATCTTCTTTTTTGGCTTATTGCTAATATCTTGTTTTGGCATTTTAGTGTTGTTTTATCTTAACTTACCACCATGTACCTTCAAGTGACAGTATTCCTAATACACTGCATATAGTAGAAAACACTGCACTAGTATGGGCTTCCCAGGTAGCGCTGTTGGTAAAGAATCCATCTACCAATGCAGAAGATATAAGAGATGCAGGTTTGACCCCTGGGTGAGGAAGATCCCCTGGAGAAGGGCATAGCGACCCCTCCAGTATTCTTCCCTGGAGAATCTCAAGGACAGAGGAGCCTGACAGGCTACAGTCCATAGAGTCACCCAGAGCTGGACCTGACTGAAGCCACTTAGCAGGCATGCATGCACCAGTGTGCTTTCTTCTCTCCCTTTTAAGCTACTGTGGTCATGCAATTTACTTCTACATATGTTGTAAGACCAGCTTTGCATTGTTGTTCTTAGCCTTCAAATGCTCAGTGGTTTGTTTAGAGGTTTAAATAATAACAGAAACTGTTTTGTATTTCCCTTTACTGTGTGCAGTGCTCTTCGTTTCTTTGTGAGATCCATATTTCTACCCACCATTATTTCTCCTCTGACATAAAGACTTCATGTAACACTTCTTGTGATATGAGTTCACTGGGGATTAATTCTTTCAAGACAGGGAAAAAATTGAAAAGAAAATGGACAAAAATTTTCCAAATTTGATGAAAAGCATAAACCCACCAGTCTAAGAAGCTCTACAACTCCAAGCACACACACACACAGTATTTTAAAACTATCTACACCAAGTCATGTCATAATCAAAGCCAGGAATAAAAAGAAAGCCTCAGAGGCAGCCAGAATAAAAATAAGGACATTGAATGTGCAGAGAAATAAAGATAGGGATGACAGCAGATTTCTCCTCTGAAATAATTCAAATGAGAAAACAGTGGAGAAACATCTTATAATGTTGAGAAAAACCCTCCTGTTCTAAACTCTAAACCCAGAAGATTATCTTTCAGAAATAAAAGAGAAATAAAGACTTTTTCACCTTAAAATATTTATGGGACTTGCTTTTCATTTCCCAACTTTCAAGAATTAGAGTGCCTCTTTTGCTTGATGCCTAATATCTGAAGAATTATTTCATATATGTTTTCCAGTTCTTTAATTATTTCAGGCAGGAAGATAAGATAAATCCAGGTCCTATTACTCCATCATGGCCATAAGTAGAAATCAGAGCTGCAGTTTGACATATATTTGTGCCATTTTCTCCTGCTGTAATCTACACTCCAAGAGGGAAGGAATCAGATCTGCTTTTACTCTGCTGTATCTCCAAACCCAGTATTATGTCTGGCACAGGGTGGGTTCCAACAACTAAATTCTCTACTCTTATTGGACATCACTTAGTTTAGTGAATTGTAGAGCTATTAGATGATCTGGAGATATGTTAGAAGAACCAAATTAGGATAAGAAAAGAAGCACATATCAGAGTCAAGGCTGAGAAAGGTCAGAAGAGGAAAAGCAAGACTCTAGGAAGACAGGAAAGTTAGAAAATATAGAATAGACCCAACTCTCTCCTGCCAGCACCACCTGACTTTCCAAAAACTTCCTCTTACACATATACCTGATGTGGCTAGCCAGCCTTCTCCACTCATCTAACCTCCATATATCCTTCACTTCTTCCTTTAGTTATAGAACCTCAAATTTCAGCTGCATAAAAATTTGAAAGGTACGTGTCTCAGCTTCCCTTGCAGCAGGGTGCAGCCATGTAACTAATTTCTACCAGTAGCATGTGAATACTCACATGTGCGATTTCCAGGCTGCATCCTTTTTTTAAAAAATATTCTAATGTAAAAACTTACTTTATTTCCATTTACAGCACATGGTTGAGAGTTTCCTCAAATTTTACTTTTATTTTTTAGAAAAAAAAATTTAGATTGTACCCTAAACTCAAGATTACTAACCTTACCCATATACACCGATAGTTGAAAATTTATGTGCATGAAGACTTTGTAGGACATTTACCCAAAAGTAAATATTCTCTTTTGAATCTCCACTATCTTTTATATTAAAACTTACTACAGATAAAGAACTCGACACATTTGTTTCTTCCAAGCATCTTTAAAATGGAGCACCTTTATCTTGAACGCGGCATTGCTTTTCCAGGCTGCATCCTGGAAAGGCCATGCTTTTCATGTCCTCTGGTTCTCCCTTCCCACTGGAGGGAATATGGACATGGAATTGTGCTCAATTTCACAACATTAATATAGCCAAGAAATTAGGAATGATAACAAAAGATGGAAGCAATTTGGGCCTCTAAGACTGTGGAGCTGCCCATGAGGCCTCAGTAGCCAAAGCTAGAGCTGTTGTGTAAGTGAAAGTGTAAGTCGCTCAGCTGTATCCGACTCTGTGCGACCCAATGGACTGTAGTCCTTGGAATTCGCCAGACCAGGGGATTTTCCCAACCCAGGGATCCAACCCAGGTCTCCTCCATGGCAGGCAGATTCTTTACCAGCTGAGCCACAAGGGAAGGCCAAGAAAACTGGAGTGGGTAGTCTATTTCTTCTCCAGCGGATCTTTCCAACCTAGGAATCAAACTGGAGTCTCCTGCACTGCGGGTGGATTCTTTATCAACTGAGCTATCAGGGAACTGCTGCATAAGGGAGTGATATAATTCTGTCTTGCATAAGCCACTATTATCTTAGGTCTGACTATGTGATTCTCAATAATACCCAGAATCAGGCACTTGTCTGTTTTCCAGAGAAGCTGAAATGACTCAGAGAAGCCTATGCCTGGAAGAAAAGCTATACGATTTTTTTAATGTATTCATTTATTTTGATATGCAACTCATATCCTAGAGTGCCAGAGGATCTGTGGACACCCTGGGATCTGTGGCTTTGATGATTAAAGTCAATTCCTCTCGGAGTTCTGGCTGCAGCAGAACATGCAGGGAAGAGGAGGTTTAAGCTGGACATAAGAAACTAGCCCTGCTAGCCAGCTGCCCCTCTTCCTCCCCATCCTGTGCAGGCAGGAACATCCCTCCCCAAATCCTCTATCACTCCTTGCTATTGTTGTTTACTCTGTCCTGAATGGCTCCTGTGACCTCATGGGCTGCAGCACGCCAGGCTTCCCTGTCTTTCACTAGCTCCCTGAATCTGCTCAAAAAGTCACGTCCATTGAGTCAATGATGTCATCCAACCATCTCACCCTCTGTTTCCCTCTTCTTCAGCCTAGCCTCAGCTTATTCTTCATGCCTTGCATTAGACACATCTGTCCACAGAGCAGGGGAAAGGGAGGAAGGCAAACTTACGGCACCACTGATGAGGATAGCCGTTATGAAGAGCTAGCTGTCTGCTACCACCCATCACACCCACAAGAGAACCCTCTGTACTGGTAGGCCGAGGGACTGAGTTGTCTTACTGCAGGGCACCTTCTGGCCCTCGCCAAATAAATATATTTATGTAAGAAAGTGGAGAGAGGATTTAGTAAACTCTTTCCTAAAATTCAGTAGTTATAAATGAGAAAAATGGACCAGCCCACTTCAGATAACCACCGTGAGAGAAGTAATTACACCACTCCTGTCCTGAGCCAGGATGCTGGTGACAGAGACACCTGCCCAGGTGATTCATCAGCCTCAGATTTATGGGCGCCTCAGGAGCCACGTGCACGTCTCCTCCCCTCTGGTTTGCTTGAGACACTTTTATTCAGACCTTGTCAAGATCATTGATCTTCCGTTCCACTTCCTGAGGGGGGAAGGTGAGCACTGGCTGAGGGGCACAATCGAATATTGATTTTCTGACAATGATCGAGAAAAAAAAATCGACCCATTCAAGTGAGTTAGTTGTTTCCAACTTCCCAAGACCATAGAATCCTGATCTCCCAGGCAAATCCTTGAGTTCTTGGTATCACAGTCAGGGCAAACAGAGAGCCCGCTGCCTGCACAGAGCGGGATTAAAGCTGCAAATTTAACAAGTGTTGCACCCCTCAATCTCCTTATCATAAGAATGGGAATAAGGAGAAGGCTGCATAAATGTTTCCCAAATGCATGAACAAATGAAGGTACTGAATCTGAAAAAAATGAGTGGAACACGCCAAACCATCCTTCTGCCCTCTCGTACAGTTGACATCAAAGATTGCCAACCCAGCAGAGCTGCAACAACAGAGATCATGGAAAGGGGAAATGACTGACATTAAGAGGTCATCCTGCTTTCAGGCTGGGAAAAGCTTGTTATTCTGATTTTACCAATGATTCAGCCCAGGTATGGAGGTCACATAACAAAAATCCTACCAAGACCCTTGATATCCAACAGCCACAACCACACAGCCACAAAAGTAATCACGCTACAGCAGCTCCACGGCCTGACCAGTTGTCATGTGACGGCACCATGCCAAGGATGTTGTATTATCTTAATTAATCATCACAACAACCCAAAGAGGTGGGTTCTGTTTTCTTTGTTGTTCTTACGCTTTTTTCATGCCTTGATTCTGAGTTCAAAAAATATATAGTCTTTTTAAAAAAGGTTTTATCACCAGAGAACCTCATTTCAGGTAGGAACAATAAAATAAAAATTCAGTATAAGTGCAATCCTGCCCAACAGTTTCAGATGGTCCTTTGCTCAACATTAGGGGCACAGGCAGCTTATACATCATGGAGGCATGAAGGGGACCTAACAGTGAACTCAGCTACAGGGCTGGCTGGGTGGATGGGGAACTCAAAAGCTCACAGCTGCCCCTTCCCCACCTACATTAGGTCTAACTTGGATGTGTTTTCGCAAGCTGCCTTTAGCTTCTTTTTATCAGTTTCAAAAACCTACACTTATCACATTGCAGGGCTCCTTTATGGTTTCTGCACAGTGATGGTGGCAACAGGGAAGCGGAGCAGCTGTTCACCACTCTTCACCGTAACCCTCACCCCCTCTGACTACAGTAGAGCCTCTGGCTGCCCCATCACCCTGGGAGGCCAGAGATGCTTCTTCATGTCTGAGCTCCTGGCTGGATTCATGGACAATGCAGAGGGTCTTGCTGAATCACCCCTGCCATCAACTTCTGAGAAGTTCTTCTTTCAAAGACTGCTCTGTGAGAGTTGACAATGCCCAGCTTCCTTTTGAAGGTGGGTCTCCATCTTTCTTCCCCCACTGTGCCAAGCACAGTGCCCAGCACATAGCTGCAACTTGGAGAACTGCTGGTTAAATCGGAGAGAACTTGAAACAGAAATTGGACACGTATTTAAGGATTGCATCAAAGCATGAGAGGAAAGTATTTATAAATCAAAATTGTTTTCTGTAGGTCTCTAGAGAGCAGAGCACTTCAAAGATGCCTTCAGCAAATCCTTTTGTAAACCACGGAATCCCTTTCTCTTGTAAATAGCACTCACTCCTGGAGCTGGGACACACACACACACACTCACGCATTAATACGTACATGTATAAATAACACACACATTATGAAGGTAATATATCCTTGCTGGAGAAAAACAACTCAAACAGCACAGAAAAAAACGTAAAAGGTTAAACCTTTCCCTTAATCTCTCCACTTCCTTTCATCTAAGACCCTCACTATTATAATGCAGGGGTATCTTAGGAATTGCTTAGATGAGGGATATCTCCCTGCTCAGCCTCAGATATGACTTTGATCGATTTTTTTAATCACAGTGAGTAGGAGATTTCAGGACTGCAGAGACAGAGTCTGCCCAAAGGGTTTCTCTAGCCCCCTATTCTGTGGGAAATACGCTGCTGCTATCTTCATCTGGAAAGGCAGGGCCTGTCACTGTACTGACTGGTCTGGGCCCCATACTGACTTAGCGTCAAGTAGCTTGTGGTTACCTATGGGGAGAATGAGCTCTTCATCACTGGAGGCTCTGTCTGTAAGATGAAGACCTTTCTGGGGTCACTGGGTTCTAATCCTTCTCTTGACATCTTCAGGGCAGAACTTGTGGCCATTGGTGATATCCAGCCCCAGCTTTCTTATTTCATTCAAAACACCACTAAAAACTTTTCATTTTGTAATAAAAACATTAAAAGTGGGAAAGCGTGATTTCTAGAAAGAGTAAACTCTAGAAAGGACCTGGCCACCACCCATCTTCTCTTTGTCCTGGGCAGGTGTGTAACCTTTCCTCCGAGGACCCTCAGGAGCTGCAGAACTTTGTTACAAGAACCATTCATGTTGCCCATGACTTGGTCACTGCAGACGGAGGAACGAGCACAGAGCAGATCGGGAGGAGAGGCCCAGGCAGAAGAACAGCAAACACAAGGGCAGACCTGGCATATGTTCGAGAAGCGGCGGGAAGGCCAGTGTGGCTGGAGTGGAGGGAGCAGTGGGGTAAAGGTCAGTGAGGTAAGTGGTGTGAGAGGTTCAGTAAAAGTAGGGCTGGGCCTACATTCAGTAAATGTAGGTTCACTGAAAAGGTCTGGGTTTTTCTCTGACCAGTGAGAACATTGAAAGAACATTGAGAATATTGAAAGGTTCTGAGCAGTGGAGAAGCACGATCTAACAAATTTAATAAGATCACAGGTTTTAGTGATCACATGAGATCACTCTGCTGCCCTCTGAAGGAAAGACTCCTAGAAAAAAGAAAGCAGGGAGAGTGGTTAGGAGGCTGCTGCAATAATCCAGGAGAGGGTGGATGGTGACTGGGATGGGAATCCAGAGGGTGACCGTGGAGGTGATGAGAAGTGGTCCAGGTCTGGAAACGCTTCGAAAGGGAGCCAGCAGGTTTGCTGCTGGATGTGACTGGGGGTGTGAGAGGATGCGATGGGTCCAGCGTCTCTGGCCTGAGACCTGGAAGGATGGAGCTGCCTTAGCTGAAACGAGGGAGACTCTCAGAGTAGTAGGTTAGAAAGGGAGAGGAAATGGAAGAATGGGATTTCAGGTGGAGACGTGAATTTTGAGATGCCTGTTGGTCCTCCAGGTGGAGATTCTGGATGGCGGTGGATGTTCGAGGAGAAACTGGGCTGAAAGTTAATGTATGAGCATATGAAATGAAAGTAAAGATGGGGAGTCTGGGGAGACTCTCAAGGGAATATGTGAGGATAGGGCGAAGAGAGCAAAGAAGAGAACCCAGGGACAGTGTAAGATTGACAGGTGGGAGAGCCAGAGGAGGAGCGGCCGGAGTGTCAGGAGGAAAGCCAGGGAGGCCTTCAGGGAGAAGTGGCCAACTAGGCTAAACCCCCCCAAGTCAGGTGTCCATGGAACTTGCCCGTTAACTCAACACAGAAGTCACTGCCGACCTCAACAGGAGCAGCTGTGCTGGAGTATCAGGGAGCGGAATCTGGGATGAGAAGAAAGAAAACAAAACGGGAGAAAAAAGATTAAAGACAGCGAGTATGGTGACTCTTGAAGTGATCGACTGTAAAGGGGAGCAAAGGTAACCGAAGAGCATCAGTTTCATTTTTGATGCTCTTTTGAGACTGGAGAAACGAAGCAGTGTTTACATCTGTTAGAATGATTCTGTGGAGAGGCAAAATTCAGAATGCAGGGGAGAGAGTGATGGGATGCTGGGTGATGTCCTTGAGCAGGAGAGAGAGAAAGTAATCTTGTGCACAATGGCCTCAGATAGTTCATATCATCAGATCCATAAAGGATTTCCACACGTCTCCTAGTATGAATATTTATCCTCCAAGATATTTACTTCTGCACCTACAACGTTTATGCAAAGTAGCAGCATGCTGTTCACGCTTTTCATCAAAGTGTTTTTAACCCAAAAATACATGATGGATAGCCTCCTCAGCCAGGTCATAGGGACCACATTCATTTTTTTAATGACTGCTTAATATTCAATAGTAGAAATATGCCATCATTAATGTAATCAACCCATTAATGAATATTAGATTATCTCAAATTTTTTGCTATTGTATTTTTACAAATGATGTGGGCATTTTTGCATACGTAAATACACACCCTTGGCTATTTCAGGATGATCCACTCCTAGATGTTAAACGCTGAGACAAAGGGCATGGGTGTCTTGAATTTTGATGGACGTTAGATAAGGTTACCCCAGGGAACATCTCACCAGCAGGATATGAGAGAGGGAGTGGAACACCACGGGGGTTGGTTTGAGTGTGGGCTTTCCGAAGCAGACTTGCTTAAAGTAGTTCAGTGTCGTAAATGTGATAAACCACTGCCCTCTCTTCTCCAGGCTGCAGGAATGTGCTGACACCTGCTGGTCTGGAGAGCTGCAGAGACAGAGACCCGGGACTGTGAAAGAGAAGAGAAGAGACAAGGCAGGGCAGGAGTGCAGATCTGGGAGCTGCTGGGTGTCCAGGACAGAGAGCCAGGCCCTGGTCTGGTTCCTCAAACCACCGCCATCTGGCCCCTGGCAAGCGACTCGGCCTCTCTTACAACAAACGTGCTTATGCGGATCCATGCAGTTAACAAGTATGAAAATGAGATTATAAATGTTGGGACAGAGGCTGCAGGCTGTCCGCTGATAGTCATTTCTCTCTTCTTTCTTTCTATTACAATGCTCACTTGGTGGGGATCAACAATTTCCCGTTCTTTAAAAGCCTTACATTTTCAGCCTTTCAGTAGGCTGTCATATGACACAGTTCCCATTAATGAGTTGGGAAAACATATAGTTCCCACCCCCTGCAGACAGTCACGTGACACAGTTCCCACCAATGAGATGGGGAGGAGGGGCAGAGATTGGTATGGGGCACTTTCAGAAATCTGGGAGAAGTAGAAGCCCTCACCCTGTCCCCCCTGAGCCACTGACGGAGCAGCCGGCTCGCTGTGGTGTCTGGGTAGACTGCACTCGCCTAGGACTCTGAGGGGAGGTAGAGGAGGAGGCTGGGCCGATGGAGCTAAAGGGCCTTTGCCACACTACCCCCACCCCCTGCCCCATCAGAGGCCTTGTTGCATGAGAAAAAGAACCCGACTTGTCTAAGCTTCCCTTGGTCAGATTTCCAGTTACTCTCAGGAAGGCCATTCCCAGCTGCAGGAGTGGCAATGTGCAGGGTGACTGGACTGGACTCCTGGCCACCTGGCCCACCCCTCTCTTCACCACTGGCCAGCTGTAGGAGGGAGCCCAGAGGGCTGGACCTCTCCGATCCTTGTCCTCTCATCTATAAGGAGGGCACTAGTATGAGGAACACCAGCCTTGCAAAGACCAAAGGAGAGTAACTCGACAGAAGCTCTTTGAAGGCTCCTGTCCTGAGACACAGAAAGCCTGCGAGCTGCTTCTGATCTCTGACTGGCGATCAACTAACCTTGGACAAACCCCAGCCACTTGTCTGGCCCTCGGTTCCGTGTGGATACACCTTGCAAAGATGACATGGTTCAAAAAGGAGAGGTTGTCAGTGTGTAAGTATTGACTTCAGAGTGGTTGAGTGTCCCCACCAGAGGCTGTGAGGATCATGGCTCAGGGTTCACACAGTCAGCAAGGTCAGTGGGTGGTGGGAGAGCATTGGACTGGGAGCCAGGGGCCCTTCTACCTGGCTCACTCTGCCTGCATGGAATGCCCCTCCTTTCCTAGGCCTCAGCTGCCCCCTATAAAATGCAGGGATTTTTGTTGTTGAAAACTATACATTTGGATCTTATCGTTTAATAGCTCTAAGAATGAGATTCTGTCCCCTCCCTCTACCATTTGCTGGTTTGTGTGTTTGATTGATTTTTGTAGACTGTCTCCATGTCAGGGATCAGGCTGAAGTTTAAACTTAAGCTCTTCTCAGGCTTTGTCTGAGCCTTTCCCTGGACATGTACTATCACTTTCTAAGTTCCCTTATGCATTGCTTTGAAGTGCGCTTGTCTTTAAGTATATGCTTAAAAAAGGGAAAAAGAGAAAAACCAAAGGGAGAAATACATCAGCCAACGATCGATGTTGAGAGTTGCAACAATGACTTCTCACCGCCCTGTCTGCACCTCCACAGATAGAAGTAGCAATTAGCGATCAGAGCGCAGGTCCCAATATTTGAAAGAGAGTCCTGCTGCCGACACCGGCTCCCTAAAGTTGTGTCCAAGCTGCTTTAAGAACATTTGCCCTGCTGCTTGATATCGGGCCAGGAGGGGAGCAAGGGTAACTGCTACCAAGCTGAGCCAAGGTTAACCATAATTAACAGTGGTTTACCAGCCAAGACTTCTCCTAGGGGAAGTTACAAGCCTCCTAAAATTCTCCAGACTTCCAAAATAAATTAGGCATATTCTGCTAGTATAGTTTTTGTCTAGGTGGGGAGATGGGTCCCTGGGTTTCCCTGCTCTGACATCTTCCCCTGAATTGTGAGGCACTGAGATGGTCACTTAAGCCCTCTAGGTCACTGTTGCATTACCTGTGAAAGTAAGGAAGTTGGACCAAGAATTCCAAAGATTCGTCCAACTCTGAAAGCTTGAGATTCCGTATCTAGGATGATAGTAGTTCCAGTATCATTGGACCATTGGGAAAAACAGAAGAGATCAGCCATAATGCAATGTCAACTGAAAAAAATAGTCACAACCTCAAAGTTGAGTTATGTTTTATTTGGTGGGAATTGTTAGGACTTTAAGCCCGGGAGACAGCATCTCAAGAGACCCAGAGAGAACTGCTCCAAGGAGGTGATGGGAGGAGCCAGACTATATAGAAGGCTTACCACAAAGGGCAGGTAGTCTGAACGTGAAAAGATTATTGCTAATTAAAGAAAACCAGATATCCCAAGTTAAGGAATTTAGCGCTTTTCTATGCATGGGAAGATGCAAGAGTCTGGGCTCACTGAAACCATTCCTTTCATATGTATCTCAGCTATCTGGATTCAGCATCCTATGTTTTTCTCATCCTGAGTTCCTCGGTGCTCATCATAGGGAGCAGCTGCAGCCTGGTGCCCGCCAGACCACAGATACTCTTCTCCTTCCTGGGCGCACTTAGAGCTCAGAAATTCACATTTGGAGGGCCAGATCGCTGATGACTGTGACATCCTCGTTTACTGATATGGCAAGAGATACTCCATTTCTCAGCTTTTTACCCCCTTTATTTTGTTTCTGTTAATATATTTTATTTCCCTCCACCCATCCTCATTAGAGGATATCTGTGGGTCTTTGTGACCTATGACGCAGCTGCACCCTTTCTCACTTTTAGCCCCTGTAGCTCAGATGAACCCTGATTGGCCTAAACCAGTCAGCACAGTCTGACCTTCCTTGCAGTCTGACGGTACAGGGGCTGGGATTTGTCCTCTAAAGTCAATGACTCGGGATTTTTGATCAGCTGGGAGGAAGACGGTGTCTCTCTACTGGACTCCAGTCAGGTTGGGAAGCACTGTGCCACTGTAAAGAGGGACCTGAGAGTGGTCTTGTGTGAGAGAGGGATGCTAAAAGATGAAGAAAGAAGAAACAGGTCCCGGTGGTATCATCTAAGCCCTCGAGTCAAGGGGCTGCTGAACGCTACCCCATCTCTGAGCTTCTTGTGTCTTTATAACCATTCTGAGCTCGTCAGGTTGCACTGAGGTTACTGTCACCGGAAGTCAAAGAGCCTGATGGCTGCCCCACCTCTAGCATCTAAGTGTCCAAGCTGAGAACAGCGCAAAGCTTTGCTGAGTCAGTCTCTCCCCCAGGGGTGTGAGTCAGGTTCATCTCCTGCTGCCCTTTCTCCCATTTTCTTCTCTCCCAAGGAGTAAGCTACAGAAACCACCCCATAATGGCATCTCCAAGAGTGAGGCCACATTATCCCCAGTTCCTTATCTAACTGAGCAGCCGTGTCACTGCCAGACCCATATCATACAGCGATCATGAAGACAGCTGTGTGAAGTGAAAGGTGCTCAGTCGTGTCCGACTCTTTGCAACCCCATGGACTGTACAGCCCATCGAATTCTCCAGGCCAGCTGGAGTGGGTAGCCTTTCCCTTCTCCAGGGGATCTTCCCAACCCAAGGATCGGAACCCCGGTCTCCCGCATTGTAGGTGGATTCTTTACCAGTTGAGCCGTAAGGGAAGCTGGCTCAGTGTCATTCGTTTAAGGTTCTTTGATGGTGCGAACTTGTCTTCCTCAGACAAAAGGCAGATTCCAGCTGGGGAGCCACTGGTCAGACTTGAAGCAGAGGATTGGGATGTCGCAGTAGGTTGAGGGTATCACACAGAACCAAAAGTAGTCAAGGTCTGACCCCCTGAACTGAGAAGACTCTTAGAGATCTCCCAGCTAATGCCCCTCACCCTGTTCAGATCCTCACTGCTCCCAATCCACTCCACCTCTACGTGAACCCACCCTTCTGCTGCCCAGCAGTGCCCAGAGCCTCCTCAGATGATTAGCGACAGGACAGATGAGGGCTGGAAGCCAGGGCTCCCCATAACCACCCTCATCCAGCTCAGCAAGTCAGCTGGGCACCCAACTCAACGGTCACTTGTTATCTGAGCACCCACTGTGTGCCAGGCACCGTGTTAAGAGCTTCCCTCGGGCCCTCCCCCTGTGACCCTCACAACTGCCTGTGAAGGAGGGTTCATCAGCTCTACCTTCTGAGTGGGGATACTGAGGATCTGAGAGCTTAAGTCACCACCCCCAGGTCAACTGCCTCCCCAAAAGACACCCTGAAGGGGATGCACATACATCCCTTCCTTCCCTGTCTGCAGATGTGGTTTTCAATAACCTCCAGGTACAACCGGCCCTGCAGTTTCCCTTCCTAAATCCTTTTCAGCCATTGTTTACCAGGAATCATCCCGTGGATCTCGCCGAGTAAATGTCAGAGATCTGAGATTGTCTCCTGGAACCTGAGGCCAGGACGTGTGGCCAGCAGATGCTCAGCCTCACCCCCTCGAGGGCTTGTTTAACCACAGACACCAGGGCACTTCATCTGCAGGAGGCCTGTCCCACTTCGGACTTTACCTCAGTCACAAGAGGGTTTGTTATCAAAACTGATTTGTGGAAGTTTAAAGGCTTCCAATGGAGATCTCAGTGGTGGAAATGCAGGACTCGGGCAAATATGTTCACAGTCAGATAGCTATTTGGGTAAAAAGTGATGCTGTCATGAAATGTTAATTCAGCTCTTGTTTGTGTTGAGTAATTGTGGGATTGGAGCCTGTGGACTGCCAGGTCTGTCTCTGGGAGGTAAGCCGTACTTACCTCTGATGGGAAACTACAGATGCCCTCAGTGCCAAGGGGTTCAAGCTGACCTCCGTCCCTCTTTGTAGCCCTGGGAGTGTTACCTCTTTTCTCAGGGAAGCCTGCTTTCCTACTTCCTGCCCTGGTCATCCAGCCAGAAGCGGGCTCATGGCAGGGAGGAAATGAAAGAAAGCCAAAGAAAATCTTGTGGGGCTGGGAATGTGGAAATATCATGAAATCTGGAGTCCAGCAGAGCAAGACAAGGCTTTCTTGGTAGCTCAGACTGTAAAGAATCTGCCTGCAATGCGGGAGACCTGGGTTTGATCTCTGGGCTGGAAAGATCCCTTGGAGAAGGGAATAGCTACCCAGTCCAGTGTTCTTGCTTGGAGAATTCCATGGACAGACGAACTTGGTGGGCTATCCAGCCCATGGGGTCACAAAAGTCAGACATGACTGAGTGACTAACAACTAACATTTTCACTTCCCCAGAAGAGCAAGATATGAATCTGGATTTTGTAATTTACCAGCTATATGATCTTGGGCAAGTCACTTTACTTTGGGCATTAGTTTCATCGTTTGGAAAACAAGGACTGTGATTCACTTCCACTTGCTGCTGCTACTGCTGCTAAGTTGCTTCAATCTTGTCCGACTCTGTGCGACCCCATAGAAGACAGCCCACCAGGCTCCCCCGTCCCTGGGATTCTCCAGGCAAGAACACTGGAGTGGGTTGCCACTTCCTTCTCCAATGCATGAAAGTGAAAAGTGAAAGTGAAGTTGCTCAGTCGTGTCCTACTCTTAGCAAGGACTTTACCTCAGTCACAAGAGGGTTTGTTATCAAAACTGATTTGTGGAAGTTTAAAGGCTTCCAATGGAGATCTCAGTGGTGGAAATGCAGGACTCGGGCAAATATGTTCACAGTCAGATAGCTATTTGGGTAAAAAGTGATGCTGTCATGAAATGTTAATTCAGCTCTTGTTTGTGTTGAGTAATTGTGGGATTGGAGCCTGTGGACCGCCAGGTCTGTCTCTGGGAGGTAAGCCGTACTTACCTCTGATGGGAAACTACAGATGCCCTCAGTGCCAAGGGGTTCAAGCTGACCTCCGTCCCTCTTTGTAGCCCTGGGAGTGTTACCTCTTTTCTCAGGGAAGCCTGCTTTCCTACTTCCTGCCCTGGTCATCCAGCCAGAAGCGGGCTCATGGCAGGGAGGAAATGAAAGAAAGACAAAGAAAATCTTGTGGGGCTGGGAATGTGGAAATATCATGAAATCTGGAGTCCAGCAGAGCAAGACAAGGCTTCCATGGTAGTTCAGACTGTAAAGAATCTGCCTGCAATGCAGGAGACCTGGGTTTGATCTCTGGGCTGGAAAGATCCCTTGGAGAAGGGAATGGCTACCCAGTCCAGTGTTCTTGCTTGCAGAATTCCATGGACAGACGAACTTGGTGGGCTATCCAGCCCATGGGGTCACAAAAGTCGGACATGACTGAGTAACTAACAACTAACATTTTCACTTCCCCAGAAGAGCAAGATATGAATCTGGATTTTGTAATTTACCAGCTATATGATCTTGGGCAAGTCACTTTACTTTGGGCATTAGTTTCATCGTTTGGAAAACAAGGACTGTGATTCACTTCCACTTGCTGCTGCTACTGCTGCTAAGTTGCTTCAATCTTGTCCGACTCTGTGCGACCCCATAGAAGACAGCCCACCAGGCTCCCCCGTCCCTGGGATTCTCCAGGCAAGAACACTGGAGTGGGTTGCCACTTCCTTCTCCAATGCATGAAAGTGAAAAGTGAAAGTGAAGTTGCTCAGTGGTGTCCTACTCTTAGCAGCCCCATGGACTGCAGCCCACCAGGCTCCTCCGTCCATGGGATTTTTCCAGGCAAGAGTACTGGAGTGGGGTGCCACTGCCTTCTCCATCACTTCCACTTAGAAATGTTAAATATTTTTTTTCCTGTATATATCACTTTGCTCAGCCTAGAAGCCTGTTAAGCCCCACTTCCACAGCCCTGACAACTTATTAACACAACAAGACTAGACATCTCACCCAGACTGGGCAAATGTGATTCTCTTCTTTGAGAATCCTCAGTTTAGGATGAGATTTAAAAAAAAAAAAAAAATCAATTAATTGAAAATCATCCTTGAAGGTCTTGCAGCCCAGAGGTAGAAGCCACTGTTTTGGTGGGCTGTGGTGGGTCACAGAAGTCAGTCTGCAGAGAGAGGGAAGAAGGTGGTCACAATAATACTGTGTCTCCTTGTTATAACCGTTCTTTCTACTTGAGCTGCTTATATGGATTTATATAGCACTTATGGTTCTTTTCTATTGCACATGTCAGGAAACTCAATGCAGACTGTATTAAGGAAAAAGAGAATTTGATGCTCATAAGAAAACTTTCAGAGTTAAGTTTGGTTTCCGTCGTGGCTTAATGGGGTCCCCAGTGATGTCACCAAGACCTAGTTTTTCTCATTCTCAATCTACATCTGACATACTGAGAACAACCTGAGACTACAAATGTCCGAGTTCAAGTTCAGAGGAAAAGAACTGCAAGAGTTCCTTCTCGGAACCCTCAGCAAAGTTCCAACTCTATCTCATTGCCTCTGATTGGATCATATCACTATGCCACTTACTGGGGCCAGGGGGATGTGCCACATGGATTACATTAAGCCTGGATCCCAGGGCCCACCCCTGAGCTGTGGGTGCAGCCTCATACACGGATTGAGAGTGTAGAAGGAGGTGCCCCCAGAACCAAAGGTTGCCCCATTGCAGAAAGGAAGAGAAATACAACGAGCCAACCCTGAGGGCCTTCAGGAGAATCTGGAGGGTGAGATGGCTAATTGGGGGCACACATATGCGACAACAAAGGCGCTCAGTAAATGCTGGCTTAAGCTGGCAGCTCTTTAAACAGCTCGTTTAGGCTGGACTCCCGCCTCCGCCCCCAGACCATCCCACAGCTTGGCCTTTTGAAACCAGTTTCCAAGCTGCCTTTTGCACAAATCTTGCACTTGACACACACTTATCTGGGACGCCTTTTCCACACCTTAGACTTCCCCAAGCCTGAAGTCAAATGTGGGCTCAATGCTCACCTCTTCCCCGAAATCTCCCCAGAAGCTTCCAGCCAACACGTATGAGAGGGCTTCACTCTTTCACTGTAGTAAATTTTCATGCAGAACACCTCTTGAAATCCTGCTCACCAGGAGACAGTGCTTGTCAGTGGGCTTCAGGCTGGTGCCACTGAGGTTATGGGAATGCAAAGCAACTCTAGGGCGTGGGGAGACAGGGAGTGGTGACCTGCAAGCAAGGTGGCCCTTGCAGTGCAGCCAGCTCCAGCAGTCTGGGTGCCACCAGGCCCACAGAGGCGAGGGCTGGGGAACATGGCTGGGCTTTGGGGCGTCTCTGGGGAGGCCCTTCTGGGATGTTGTCTGGAGCGGCCAGGCCCAACCTAGGTCCATTTTCCCTTGGATTGTTCTTCTCCAACCCCTCTGCTTTGATCAAGGAATTGGTTTCCCCAGGGCTCAAGGATTCAAAACTTAGTTTCCTCCTAGACTCTACCAGCAGAGAAGGCAATGACACCCCACTCCAGTACTCTTGCCTAGAAAATCCCATGGAGAGAGGAGCCTGGTAGGCTACAGTCCATGGGGTCCCGAAGAGTTAGATAGCAGCAAGTTTCCTCCTAGACTCTACCAGCAGAGAAGGCAATGACACCCCACTCCAGTACTCTTGCCTAGAAAATCCCATGGAGAGAGGAGCCTGGTAGGCTACAGTCCATGGGGTCCCGAAGAGTTAGATAGCGAGCGACTTCACTTTCACTTTTCACTTTCACACATTGCAGAAGGAAATGGCAACCCACTCCAGTGTTCTTGCCTGGAGAATCCCAGGGACTGTGGAGCCTGGTGGGCTGCCATCTATGGGTCGCACAGAGTCGGACACAACTGAAGCAACTTAGCAGCAGCAGCAGCAGACTCTACTGGGGAACAGTCCTCCAGCCCAAGCACCATGCCCTGCTCTGAATCTTTAGATAGAATATTCCCCTGGCCCCTGCTTTGTGACCCCCCAACCCTAAGGCCAGTCCCAGAACTGGGCCCATCCTGTGCTGTCCCTAACCTACCCCTAGGGAAGAGGCCAGGGAACAAAGAGAGGGATAACCTCATTTCACCTAAATCCTCCCCTTAGAGTAGAGAACGGGTGAGCAGTGGGGTGAGCAGCTGCCCAGGTGACAAAATATATTATGTTAGCAACAGAGTTCATGATCTCATTCGGATGAAATCATTTATTTAAAAAAAAAAAAAAAAAGGTGGGGGGTGCCCAAGACAGACCACTCCACTTTCAATCTCACTTTGCCACTTGCTAGACAGGAGACTTAAATCAACTCACCCAACTTCTCTGACTCCCAGTTTCCTCACCAATAAATAATGTGTAATCTTTACATTCTTTGGAACTCAGCATTCCTCTCTGTAAACTGGAAAATTTGTTTATATGCTCATGTACTTCTAAGCTCAGCAAGATCAGGCATGGTGTTTCCCCAGTGTTCTGCTCTTAGTAGGACCTCAGTGGTGGTGGTTTAGCTGCTAAGTCATGTCCAACTCTTGTGACCCCATGGACTGTGGCCTGCCAGGCTCCTCTGTCCACGGAATTCTCCAGGCAAGAGTACTGGAGAGGGTGGCCATTTCCTTCTCCCAGGGATCTTCCTGACCCAGGGATCGAACCCGGGTCTTCTGTGCTGCAGGTAGTCTCCTGCGTTGCAGGCGAATTCTTTACCAGATGAGCCACCAGAGAAGAGCAATACACGTTTGTCAAATAAGTGTGTGGACAAGTGACCTCTGTCAGCCTCCGCCACCTCAGCCCCCTGGAGGAGAAACGGACCCTCACCCCAGAGCAGGTGACTGAGTCCAAGTATCAGAAGCGGTGGAATCTCAGCCTCTCCTCCCCAGCCCTCCCTTCCCTGCCTCCATACTCACTCCAGAGGTCACTCCCTACATCTCCCCACCCCCACCTTCTCTGAAAACTGGCACCGTTGCCCCTATTTTCCCTGAAGTGAGATTAAATTTAGGTAGAATCATGGATCTATAGAACCACCTCCTGGGGGAAGCTCCATGCATGGGGCTCTGTCCCTCCCTCTGGTCCAGGCCCAGGCCTGTGTCGGCTTCACCCTGGGCAGGCTGGCATCCAGCCACTGCAGGCTCTGCAATTCACTGTGTAGCCCACTGTCAGCAGAGAACCCTGGGCCCTGGTTGCCAGCTGCAGCCATCTGGATCCACTTCTCACTATACAACCTGGCTGTTCATTCTAGCACCAGAGCCCTTTCAGAACCCCGGCCTGCTATCCCAGACCCCAGCTGCCTCCATCTCCCCTCCTATTTTGCTCATGGTTTCCGGGACTCATTCCTCAGCTGATGGGGCCTGTGAGAGAGGAGGCAGAGGGTTAGAATGGCAGGGGGTAAGGCTGAGGAAAGAATGAGACCCCTCTTCCTTTCTAAGGCAAAGCCATCACCTTCCAGAGAGGGGAGGAGAGTGACACCCCCTCTTCCTGTGGAGGAGGGCTGGGTATGGGGATGGAGCAGGGACATGCTGCCTCATACAGCCGAGAAAGTGACCCAAGATGCAAGGAGTTCAGGGTCGCAGGCCCCTCCCGGGCTCAGCGCACAACAGATCTTTATCTGTTTATGCTTCAAGTGGATTGTCACACTTCTCTTGATAAGAGTGTAATTCATTTAAGGTTCTTTGATGTGTATTTTATTTCTCCCAAGTATATTCTTTATGAGAAAATCAATTCCAAGAAATCAGATCCATCACATTAGCAAGTGCCAAGCAGTCATTAGAGGAGAGAGCTTTAGACTGAGACCAGCAGAAAAGGAGAGCTCTGCTGCTTGCTCTCTGAGAAGTGCTCTGAATTCACACCCAGGTTGGAGAGGCTTCGCTCCTGAAGTTCAAGTTCACTGTGGAGTCCAAAGACAAGGCTGAGAACTCTTCAGCCAGCAAGTCAGCCCCATGCAGCAGACAGAGGAGACTCTGAAATCTCAACCTGGAACGAGTATCTGCTCCCCAAAGGCCACAAACACGTTTGTGAACAACCTGCTTGTTCCATGACCCTCTTCAAAACGAACATAAGTCATTCCCCTCACGTTTGGGTAGTGGGGAGGGAAGAAACCAGAATGCCATCTCAGCTCTCCACTTATCAGTCAATGAAGATGTAGGGTAGGAGTGTCTGATCAATCAGAGACCTTTCTAGAAACAGAGAACCTGTGAGAGAGAATAGGAAAGCAGGGAAGAGAGTGAGTCCCTGTGTCTCCCTCTTGCCACCACACCCTCCCCAGAGGCTATAAGAAGGCACAAAGGTCAGTGAGGACCGAAGTGTTCACTGATGTGAAGAGTTGACTGCGATGGTCAAATAAAGCTCTGAGGATGCTCCCCACCTGCCCACCCTGTCATTAACTCCATTTGGCAAAGCAGTATTTATACTGGAAATTTAATCAGCATTTCTGATGATAATGTAGCTGAAAAAGAAATTGAAAGTGGCAAGGACTACATGAAGAGGAGTGATCAAGTGAGGCAGGGGGCCGAATGCCTGGGCTCCCAGTGAGCGATTTTACAAGCCTGAGAAACTAGGTGAGTTTCCTTTTCCATAATTTGCAGGATCAAGAATCAGGGATGATGCGGCAAGAGGAGCAGAGTCAGTGTTGTTTCAGAGCCAGTTCAAACCAGCTCACAGAGCTGACGGTTAGATTTTCAGGAATTTTGTCACCCAGTTGTTAAACACAGCTGCAGTTAACAACTAAATGATATAGCGTTAAACAACCTGCAACTTAAAGGTAATAAACACTCAAATTCATCAGATCCTAATTGCTTTATAATATTTTACTATTGGGTATGCTTTTGAAATTATTTACTTATTTGTATCTAAATGGGGGAAATACTAAATAATTGTGTACTGCTCTGAGTCTCTTTCCAATTTTGTGTTTAAAGACATGGCGTTTCTAGTATGAAGCTGTCCGGGGTGAGAGCATGTGCATGGCAGAGACTGACACATATTTCAAATTAGGGTCAGATCAGAAGACAGAAACCACTGAAGTAATGTGAGCTGGGAAGAATTATTAACGAGGAAAAGACCATTGAAAACTAAAAGGGGTAAGATAGAATTGTAAAGAATACAGAAATATAAAATGTAGAGAGCAGCTACTACTATCTTCAGGGCTCGGGTAGTTGTTCAGTCACTCAGTCGTGTCTGACTCTTTGCGACCCCATGGACTGCAGCGCACCAGGCTTCCCTGTCCATCACCAATTCCTGGGGCTGGCTCAAACTCAGGTCCATCGAGTCGGTGATGCCATCCAACCATCTCATCCCCTGTCATTCCTTCTCCTGCCTTCAACCTTTCCCAGCATCAGGGTCTTTTCCATTGAGTCGGCTCTTCACATCAGGTGACCAAAGTACTGGAGTTTCAGCTTCAGCATCAGTCCTTCCAATGTATGTTCAGGGTTGATTTCCTTCAGAATGGACTGGTTGGCTCTCCTTGCAGTCCAAGGGACTCTCAAGAGTCTTCTTCAGCACCACAGTTCAAAAGCATCAGTTCTTTGGTGCTCAGCCTTCTTTATGGTCCAACTCTCACATCCATACATGACCTCAGGAAAAACCATGAGTATATGGACCTTTGTCGCCAAAGAAATGTCACTGTTTTTAATATGCTGTCTAGATTTTACAGGGCTCAGGAAGACAGTTTAAAGAAGGAACTATCTTGGAAAAGGGCCACACTGTACAAGGCCAAGATTCAGACATTGTTAGAAACAATCTGACTATGGCCCAGCTGGTGAAGGAGAAATTCACCGGGGCACATGGGTCAGAAATGGTCCCCAGTCAGTGGACCAAGGCTGCTGAATAGGAAGCTACCCCCAGGGAGGTTAAGACTCCTTGCTTCACGGTAGTCATGCCACAGCAAGACTGAAAGAAAACCAGAAACTGGATAAGAAATCTCATCCTTTTTTTTCTCCATCCTTCTTTATTTTTGTACTAAAATACACATTAAAATTTAACATGTTAACCTTTTTAACTGTACAGTTCAGTGGTATTAAATATACTCGTAATGTTGTACAGTCATTACCACCATCCAGCTCCGTAACTCTTTTCATTTTGTAAAGCTGATACCCGTTAAACATTAACTCCTCTTTCCCCACCTCTTCCCATTCTAGTTTCTGGCCCCGTGATTTTGACTGTTCCAAGTATCTCATTTAAGTGTAGCCATATTTGTATTTTTGTGGCTGACGTTGCATTTAGCGTAATGTCCTTAAAGTTCAGCCATTTTGTAACATATGTTATAGACTGCTTCCTCTTTAAGGCAATATCATTGTATGTAGATTCCACATTTTGCTTATCTTTTCATTCGTTGATGGACACGAGTTGCTTCCACCTTTTGGCAATTGTCAATAATGCTGTTCTAAACATGAGTGTATAAATATCCCCCTGAGGCCCTGCTTTCCAACTCTGTGGGGTATATATCCAGAGACATATATACCGTATGATCCTGCAATTGCTGGATCATGTGATAATTCTATTTTTAAGTTTCTGAAGAATCATCATATTGCTTTCTGTAGCAGCTGCTCTGTTTTACATTCCCATAAGATCCTGCTACTCTGCTTTATTTATTAGCTCTAACGTTTTTTGTGTGTGTGAAATTTTTAGGACTTTCTGTATGTAAGATCATGTGATCTACAGTGATTATTTTACTTCTTCCTTTCCAGTTTGGGTATTTTTTAATTTCTTTTTCTTTTCTAATTGCTCTGGCTAGAACTTCTAGTCCCATGTTTAAAAGAAGTGGTAAAAGGCGCGCTTGTTTTCTTCCTGATCTTAGAGTGAAACCTTTCAGTCTTTCACTACTGAGTGATATTTACTGTGGGTTTTTCAAAAGTGGATTTTATTATGTTGAGGTAGTTTCTTTGTGTTCATAGTTTGTCAGCTTTTTGTGTTTTTGTGTTTTTTTTTTTTTTTCATGAGAGAAAGTGAGGTCTCTCAGTCGTGTCCAACTCTTTGAGACTCCGTGGACTGTAGCCAGCCAGGCTCCTCCATCCATGGGATTTTCCAGGCAAGAATACTGGAGTGGGTTGTCATTTCCTTCTCCAGCAGATATTCCTGACCCAGGGATCAAACTTGGGTCCCTTGCATTGCAGGCAGACTCTTTACCATCTGAGCCACCAGGGAATCCTCAATTTTTGTTTTTGTTTTTCATGAGAATGTGTTACATACTGTCAAATGCTTTTTCTACATCAGTTTAGATAATCATTTTTTCCTTCATTCTTTTAATGTGGTATACTTTAATCAATTTTCATATTCATTGCATTCCATGAATAAATCCCACTTGGTCATGGTTTGTAAGCCTTTTAGTATGATTCTGAATTTGGTTTGTTAGTATTTTGTTGAGGATTTTTGCATCAATGTTCATTAGGGATGTTGGTCTGTTGTTTTCTTTTCTTGAAGTCTCTGTCTTGTTTTGGTATCAAAGTGCTACTGGCCTCACAGAATGATTTAGGAAGTGTCCCATCCTCTTCAGTCTTTCTGGAAAGTTTGAGTAGATTGGTATAGTTTCTCTTTCAATGTTCAGTGGAAATTAGCAGAGAAGTCATAAGGTGCAGGTCACTTCTTTTTAAGAATTTTTATTCCTGTTTTAATAGTAAAATATTAAATAATGCACTGGTTGTAGGCCCCTTCACATTTTCTATTTCTTCATTATTTATTCTTAATAGGTCTTGTACTTCTAGATATCTGCGTATTTCATGTAGATTACCCAATCTGTTGGCATGCCCTGAGTCACAGTGCCGTGTTTTCACCTCTGAAGAGCCAGTGGTATGATGTCACCATTTTATTTCTGTTTTAGCAATTTGAGTACTCTTTCTTCTTTCCTCAGTCTCTCTGGCTGAAAGTTTATCAGCTGATGTTTTCAAAGAGCCAGCTTTTGCTCTCCCTGATGTTCTCTACTCTTGTTCTAGTCTCTGTTTCACTCTCTAATCTTTATTACTTCGTCTGCCAGCTTCATTCTTGCTTTTCTAGTTCCTTAAGTTGTTAAGTTAGGTTTTTGATTTGAGAGCTTTCTTATTTTTTAATTCAAACGTTCATAGCTATAAATTTCCCCCTTGGCACTACTTTCACTACATCCTATTAGCTCTAGTGTGCTGTGTTTTTGTTGTTGTTGTTTTGTTTTCTTTCAACTCCAATTTCCCCTGGGATTTCTTCTTTGATCCACTGACTGTTTATGAGCACAGGGTTTAATTTCCACATATTTGTGAATGCTCCAGTTTTACTTATGTTACTGATTTCTAACTTCATCCAGTTGAGGTCAGAGAAGATGCTTTCTATGAGAGCTGTCTTTTTTACTCTCTTAAGACTTAATCTGTGGCCTAACGTATGGCCTGGAAGATGTCACATGTGCACCTGAGAAGAAGGTGGGTGCTGTTGTTAGGTAGGATGCTCTGTGTGTGTTAGCTAGATCTTGTTGGTCTACCGTGTTAAGTCCTCTACTTCTTCACTTATCTTCTGGTTGTTCTATCCACTATTGAGAGCGGGGTATTAAAGTCTCCAAGTAGTATTGTAGAACTGTCTATTTCTCCCTTTAATTAGGTCAGTTTTTGTTTTGTATATTTCAATAGTCTGTCGTTAGATGCATAAATGTGTTAATTGCTATACATTCCTGCTGCATTGAAGCTTTATTAATATATCTTTGCCTCTTGTTAACATTTTTTGTCTAAGCCCATTTTGTCTAAAGATAGCCATCCTTGCTCTCTTTTGATTACTGTTTGCATAGAATTTTTTTTCCGTCCTTTCACTCTGGACCCAGCCTCTTTTATAGCCTTCAGTGTCTCCCCAGCACCCCCTACTGACAAGGTCTAGAATTGCACCATCTGGCAAAGGAGAAAGGTTTACGGGTCCAGCTTCAGTACCACATATGTGTGCTATGTGCTAAGTCGCTTCAGTCGTGTCCGACTCTTTGTGACCCTATGGACTGTAGCCTTCCAGGCTCCTCTTTGTTACCCCATGGACAGTAACCTTCCAGGCTCTTCGGTCCATGGGATTCTCCAGACAAGAATACCAGAGTGGTTGCCATTCCCTCCTCCAGGGGATCTTCCTGAACCAGGGATCGAACCCGTGTCTCTTATGTCTCCTGCATTAGCAGCTAGTTTCTTTACCACCAGCACCATCTGTTCAGCACCACAATGCAGGGCAAAAAAAGAGTGAAAGCTGAGCTAAGAGGCAATAAGCTGACAATCGGCACAGTCCCCTAATTTTCACAGAATTAACAAAGCATCTTTAACAGAGCATTTTTCCTAAAGAGTCTGAGTTCTGGAAGTGGGCATAGTTCCAAGGTCTCATCTGATGCCAGAATCCACTCAATAAAAATAAAATGTTTATAGTAAAGAAAAATCAGCTCTCAGGCAGGCATCATGTGTAATGTATACTGTAATGTATACTGTGTGTAATGCATAATGTATATGTATAACATATACTGTTTTAATCCTCACAATAATCTGATGAGGTAGGTAGAATTGTTTTTTTGTTTTTTTCCATTTTGCAAATGAGGAAACTGTGGATGAGAGACGTAAAAGAGTTTGTCCTTAAAACACACAAGTGCTGTCATTCAAATCAGGTCGTCCTGAAAATACGGCAGGCGGTATCTAATTACTACTTGCCCACCTGTAAGGATGGGGAGCTCATTGCCTCAGTGTAGCCCAGACCATCTGTGGATGGCTCTGACTGTTAGAAATCTCTTCCTTCACTGAGGGTGATTAGTCCCTCTCTCCTGCGGCAGCCCTTTGTATACTTGCAGATATTTCTTTTGTCCGTGTAGGGTTTTCCCTCCCCACGTGCAACAGTCCTGCTTCCTTCAGCATTCTGCACCATGCTGCTCCAACCAAACTCAGGTTTTCACTCTCCCCTCTACATTGTCATGCAAAAAATGGATGCACGTCCCCAGTAACTTCTCCCCTGGGCAGGGCCCCATTGCCTGCCTCTGCCTCTCCGAAAGATCAAGCAAAGCAAGTCAGATTATTTCTATGCGTTTTGGTTTTTCTATTCTATAATTCTGGGGGAAAACACATATATTTAATTGAGTTTCCATGGGGATTCCATAAAATTACATATGAGAAAGTACCTTGTTTAGTGTTTACCTTAAAAAGATTTAAAGAAACTAGGCCACTGATGCCCTTCCCGGGTGGCTCAGCTTCAAGAATCCGCTTGCAGTGCAGGAGACCTGGGTTTGATTCCTGGGTTGGGAACATCCTCTGGAGAAGGGAAAGGCTACCCACTCCAGTATTCTTGCCTGTAGAATTCCATCAGAGGAGACTGGCAGGCTATAGTCCATGGGGTCGCTTAAGACTTGGACACGACCTAATGACTAACACTTTTTACGCTTTGAAGTTACTGACATACGGAGGAAAACCTGAGAATTATTCCTAGTCCTACTATGGCAGAGCAGGAACTAGAACCCAGGTTTTCAGATACTTATGCCTGACCTCTTGTCACATTCTAGAGGCAAAAGCCAGCTTCTCTCCTCTTAAAATCAACAGTGGATCACAACACATGAAAATGGCCGCTTGCCCTCTCTCAAGTGTCAAAGAACCCTGAAAATTAACTAGGGCAATAATCACAGAGACAGCCGTGGCGCCACCTACAATAACTGAGTGCATTTTCGGAGAGTTCCTAATGGCTGGTGGGGTCCCTCTGAGAACTATCGTGTATTCCCTATAACACTCATTAGTCCAGCTGACAGTATCGTTCTCAGGTTAATATGTTTAATGTAATGAGGCATTTATTTTCCTTTAGAAAACTCCTGAAGAAGCATGTTTTCTCCTGATGAGTTCAGCTGATGAATAGATTAATGCTGGCCTTGAAATAGTTGATTAAGAAAATGAATCTAACCAGCTTCTTCTTTATCAGATAGAGGCTGTGCTTAAATTAAGTCATGTTAAGCTGCCCATTTCTTAGAGAAAGAAACAGGAAAATATTTCACTTGGCTCTGTGATTTGTTCTCCATCTGCCTCTTTGCTTCCCTCCCCACGATACCTCCCCAACACTCCAAGATCCAAAGATATGAAGAGATCAAGGACACGTGTGGGACGAGGGATTGCAATTGAGAAGCCTGAGTACCCAGAACAGAAGAAGAAGCATTTGTGTAGCGCAGAGGCCACAAAGATGAGTTCACACAGCAGGTGTCGAATTGGCCAGCCTCTGCCGCGTAACAGTTTTCTAGGGTTTACTCTTGACCAGCCTCCTGTACCTGTGGGCACTCATGCGTATTTGTTGAATGAGTGAAGGAGATGCTCAACAGGTGGTAGCTCTTACTATCATTCACAGAATCACATCATCTCAAAAGGAAAAGAGTCGGAGGTCCCAGACACATCTACCCAGTGAGTAGGCTGGGTAATGGGTTCATGATCCCCGGCTCTAGGGCCAAAGATGACCCGAGGGCCAATTTCCTTTGATGATGTAACCAGTAGCTTTTTGCACATCACTCTCTCGATGGGCACTTAGAGCTACTGCCAACTAAGAGATGCTAGACAGCATGCGCTTTCTTTCTTCGCTGGAATGAGCTTCCAGGCCATGCCATTTTAGTGCCCATCTCTGCCTGCAAGTCAGAGAAAATGGAGGCACTTGTCACTCTTTTAACTCCAACCCTATCTGCTCATAATAGAATTCCCTCTGAGGGCAAGTCCAGTCTTGAAAGGAAACAACGGAGTTAATAGTGGGGATGTTGGCAATCGATTGCACGCTTTACAGGAAGACAGGGCTGATGTCATAGTCTACCACTTTACAACTGTGTTAGTCATCTACTGCTGCATAACAAATTACCACAAACTTGGGGGCTTTAAACAACCCCCATTTATCACCTCTCAGTTTCTGAGGTCAAAAGTCTGGGCACAGCTGAGCCAAGTTTTCTGCTCAGGGTCTCACAAAACTAAAGTCAGTTGGCCCTCCAGACTTTGTTCTCATTTGAAGGCTCAACTAGAGAATTATTTGTTCCCAAGTTCCTTTAGGTTATTGGAAAAATTAATTTCCTTGTTGCTGTAAAATGCATGGCAACTTGCTTCCTTGAAACCAGCAATGAGTAAAGTGAAAGTGAAGTAGCTCAGTCGTGTCCCACTCTTTGCGACCCCATGGACTGTAGCCCACCAGGCTCCTCTGTCCATGAGATTCTCCAGACAAGAATACTGGAGTGGGGTGCCACTTCCTTTTCTTCTCCAAGGGGATCTTCCCGACCCAGGGATTGAACCCAGGTCTCCCACATGTCAGGCAGACGCTTTAACCTCTGACCCACCAGGGAAGCCCAAAGGGGACCTCTGTGGCACCAGTATCTGACCTAAATACCTCTTTTAAAAGGGCTCACTTGGTCAGGCCTGGCCCATACAGTTAAACCTTCCATTTAATGAACTTAAAGTCATCTGATTATGGGCTTTTACTCTATCTGCAAAATCCCTTAACCTTTACTTATTCTATAGGTGAAGGAAGTTACACAACCTTTCACACACAAGGAGCAAGAATTATACAAGAGTATGGGTCATTGGGCGTCATCCTAGATTTCTGCCTGTTACACCACCTGAAAGGCAATGGGCAAGTCTCTTTACCCCTGAGGTTTCATATCCTTGGTTATAAACGGCAACAGCCTGGCTGTATTCAGGATTACTAAAATGATTAAATGGCATCACATATAGAAATCAGTAGCACAGAGAGCTCTGAGCAACACCGTGTAAAATTGAACTGAAAGATGGAAGAAGTGGCATCACTAGGGACATCTGGAATTTTGCCTTCTACGTTCCTCAGATCTATCCTCTCTAATTGATTCTGATCGAGTATCTGATTTCAAGCTGGCTCTTAACTCTGGAATTCTCCTGCCTTCCTGTCCCAAGTATCCCCCACATTCCTGGTGGTTTACACTACTGGCTCTGTCTGTTGTATCAATGTCCTGACATGCCGCCTATATGGGATCTTGTGTAATAACCCCATCCTGGCTCCAGAGTACTTCTCTTTATCTAATTTATCCAGCACCTGTTAAGTGAGTTCCTCTGCCAGTTCTCGCTACCGCTCTGGAAAACCGGCTTGATTATTTACTCCCCCATTCTTCAGATGGAGACATCACAGCTCCAGGGGGGCAATGAGCTTTGGTATATTTGTTTCTGCATTACCTCTGACCTAGAGTGGGTGTGGCCTGAGACTCAAAGTGGGAAGGGGCACGCTCAGCAGACCCCCGGCCGTCACGTAGAGGGGCCTGCGGATCTTTGTGCCACTGCCCTCTCTCCCAGTGTGCCTTCCTCTGTGGTTTCCCAGACTGGGAGGGACAACAGGATAGGGCACTGAAAGAGGTGCCAGAAAGACCGATTCCAGCAGGGAGGGGGGCATTTACCAAGGCCAGTTGTGTCCCCTTCGTCTTGGATTAAACTACACTGGACTTGGGGCTGCACCTGGGTCTTCAGCACCTTGGACAGGAATCACCCCCCTCCCCGCCGCCCCCTTGCTCTGCACTAACTTTGTGTCTGAGTTTCATGACTCGAGGACTAGTAAACTCATACAGGACAGAGAAACTTCAAGATCCTTTTGTTTAGCAATCCCACTCCACCTTCATAGGTTAAGCAATCCCAGGAGAGCTAGTGAGACGTGACTAGAAGTGAATCTGCTACGTGACCTCGAGTCACTTCCTTCTCTGGGCTGCAGCTCTAAGCAGCCTAGTTTAATTCTGGAAGGCCTGCTTAGAGGGGAGAGATGTGGCAATATCTATGAACTTCATGGCACAAAATGTGACCTCTAAAGGGAGGACAGCCAAATGGGTTACGAGTCTGATGACCTCTTACTCTATCATTGTCTTCTCAGCACTTTGCCCTTGTGTCCTAACGTGCGTGCTCCATTGCTCAGTCGTGTCCGACTCTGTGACCCTATGGACGATAACCCGCCAGGTTCCTTTGGCCGTGGAATTTTCCAGGCAAGGATACCAGAGTGGGTTGCCGTCTCCTACCCTAGAGGATCTTCCTGACCCAGGAACTGAACCCACATCTCTTGCGTCTCCTGCATCGGCTGGCAGATAATTTACCACTGTGCCACTTGGGAAGCCCTCTGTTTTAATAACAGCAATTTCATAAAAGACAAATCTATGTGTGGTTATTTGATAAACAACAATCTAATGAAAGAGATTTTATTAAGAGTTTCTATATCAAGGGCTTCATGAAACACTGGAAAGTCGTCCAAGTAAAGGAAGCAGCTCCCAGATTGAGAGAATGTTTCAAACGGAAAGGCTTTCACAGTTACCCCATTCTGCTTTTTTTGTTCATCAGATGAGTGTCTTATTTGTTCAAATCTGTGACTTATTTTTCCTCTTCTTTTGCATTCTCTTGAACTAATTTATCACTTATTACTCCATTTAATCTCATCCATTTGTTTGTTTTACATATGCTGCTGCTAAGTCGCTTCAGTCATGTCTGACTATGCGAGACCCCATAGGCGGCAGCCCACCAGGCTCCGCCTTTCCTGGGATTCTCCAGGCAGGAACACTGGAGTGGGCTGCGATTTCCTTCTCTAACTGTCAGCGACCCCGTGGACTGCAGCTCCTCCATCCATGGATTTTCCAGGCAAGAGTACTGGAGTGGGGTGCCATTGCCTTCTCCGTGTTTTATATATGTATATATACACAATATATATACAGTGTTTTACATATATATACACTATATATATATATACTAATAAAATA
>SJYC01120463.1:0-17174 GCA_006408675.1 Madoqua kirkii
CCCATGAGTTTGGGGAAATTCTTCATGATTTTTTTTTCACATCCTTTTTCCTCTTCATTCTCTCTCTCTTTTCCTCCTGCAGTTCCAAGTTCATCTCTATTAAGCTGTTTAATATTGTCCCACACTCTTAGGTGCCCTACTCTTTTTTCTCCTCATTCTTTTCCTCTTTCCTCCTTGTGTTTTAATTAGGTAATTTCTACTGACCTGTCTTCACGTTCCCTGTTGCTTTCCATAGGTCATCCGAGTCTCCAGAAGAGTCTATGGGAGGCACTCTATGTTACTGTATTTTTCATTTCAAGCACTTCTGTTTGATTTTTTCTTATAATTTCTGCATAAATTGCCTGTCTGATCTTGTATGTTGTCCTTATTATGATTAATATGCTTATTAATCATAGCTATCTTAAATTTCCTGTCAGAGTCGTGTCTGAATCTGGTTCTGATTCCTTTGCATCTTACTCACCTCATAAGTTTTTGGTTGAAACTCTAAGCTTCTTGGATTAGAGAGAAGAGACAGGGAATTATTGTCATGCCTGGAAATGAGCAGAGTTTTCCTTCTGCTGGTATCTTTAGTGATGCGATTGGAGTTAATCTAGTGAGGAGTTTGACTGGGTCTGAGATTTGCTGTTGTTATGGTTACTCTCAGTGTAGCGCAGCCTTCACATTCCTGGGGTGAAGCTTTTAGGGCAGAGAATGGCTTTGCAGAGGCTGTTCTGCCTGACACTGTGCTTTAGGCCTTCTCTCTGCCCTGGGCCTCGGAGAGCATCTCTTTAACACTCTTCTCCTCTCTTGTTCCTTTCCCACCATCCCTTCAGGTCTTACCAGTTACTCAAAGGTGGTTATCTGGGCAGCAGAGGGGTCAGGGGTGTGTAGTCTGTTGTTCTGCTTAAGCCTTAGTCTTCGGCCCTGCTTCCTTGCTTCTCAGGAGGAGGCTTTCTTAGTTCTCCTGCCCCTTCCCCTTAAGGGCAGCTGTTCTTGTCCTGCTTTCCACATAGATTAAGATTTTTGTTTCCTAGGAAAGACAGAGGAGAAAGGTCTGGGCAGAATTTGGGGCAGCTCCCCCTTGTCTGAGCCACGATGGACATTTGCTTAGGACTCTTCCTGGCCCATTCAATGAGTACGCTCTGGGTTCCAGAGAGAACTAGCAAGTTAGTCCAGAGTCCCCCGATTCTGAGGCTTCACACTGTCCAGCCAGCCTCGCTCATCCTTTCCCACTCTAGCTCAAGTCTTTCTACTGTGTCTGGTTGCATCTACCACAGGTAAGGTGTCGCTTCCATCTCCTTTCTTACCGCAACATCTGCGTTTTCCAGGTTGGGTCCATTTGTTTGCTCCTTGACCTCAGCTCTTTGGTGGGTTCAAAAACACACTCATGAATTCAAAGTTAATCTGACTCTCTTCTATTTTAAGAGTGTGCACATCTTTTCAGGTTGAGAAAATGTGTAACTTCAAATGCAGAGCCACCTTCTCATATCATTTGTTTCATTTATATCACAGAGTGACCTCAACCACACACCCTACCCTGGGTCTCAAGTCCTTTTTTTTAGATAAAATGAACTCAGTTTTGCCCAGGACTCTCACAGCTTGATAGCTTGTGAGGCTCACATGCTGCAATACACCCTCATCTGAGAGTCATTCAAAACCCGCCTGCAGAGGCCCCACTACACACCAGAACCCGCAGTTGGCCTCTAGGGTACAGGATGCATGAGGCTCTGTTGATTGCACTGAGTGACACTCTTGGCTCCACGAGAAAGGGAGCCAGATAGAGCAATGACCCAACGCAGTGGGGAAAAGGCCAGGGCCGGGTCATCACAGGGCACAGCAGGACCCAGGACTCTTATTTTGGGCACACCTTCCCTGTGACTCCCAAACCTGCTCCACAAGGATCACCACCTGAGAGGCCTTGGACAAGTCATCCCCCTCCAGGGCCTGTTGCCTGGTCTGTCTAATGCAGGTCTCAACTTAAACACCACCTCCTCCAGGAAGCTTTCCTGAATCTCAACCTGAAATAACGACACAGTCCTGCTCTGGTTTCTTCATAGCATCACGAAAGTGAAAGTGCTGGTCACTCGGTCCTGTCTGACTCTTTGCAGCTCCACGGACTGTAGCCTACAGGCCCCTCTGTCCGTGGGATTCCATGGGCATGAATACTGGAGTGGGTTGCATTCCCTTTTCCAGGGGATCTTCCTGACCCAGGGATCAAACCTGGGTCTTCTTCATTGCAGGCAGATTCTTCACCATATGAGCCACCAGCTGTTTCACAGCACCATACCCATCACTATTAGATATTACGTGATATTCTTTATCTGTTCACTTGGCTTTTGTCTGTATGCTCCTAATCCTGCACATACCAATTGTGAATCTCTTTTTCATTCATAAGTAAGTACTTATGTCTTAATCAGTGATCTGCCCTAGGAGCTTGATATTTAATAGTGAACAGAAAGACTAAAATCATTACCCATATGGAGCTCACATTTTTGTCAAAGTATTCAATAAATAGGTCAATAAATAATACAGAGAGAGTATGATAGACAGTGGTAAATGATTGGGAGATTAAAGTAGGCAGGAGGAGGGGTGAGAAGTGTCAGGAGGCTGGGGTGCAGTTTCACATGGTGGTCAGGAAAAGCCTTTCTGGGAAGGACTCATGTGAGAACAGATTGGATAGATTTAAGAGTGTGGGCCATGAGGGTCGCCTGGGGAAGCACTCCGGGCCATGGGAACCACAAGCAGAGGTAGGAGGCCTAAGGGTACCCAGTACACCGGAGGTCAGCAAGGAGGCCCATGTGGGTGGAGCAGAGTGGAGGAGGGGCCGTGGGGGATCTTGGGGATTGGGATCAAACCTGGGTCTTCTTCATTGCAGGCAGATTCTTCACCATATGAGCCACCAGCTGTTTCACAGCACCATACCCATCACTATTAGATATTACGTGATATTCTTTATCTGTTCACTTGGCTTTTGTCTGTATGCTCCTAATCCTGCACATACCAATTGTGAATCTCTTTTTCATTCATAAGTAAGTACTTATGTCTTAATCAGTGATCTGCCCTAGGAGCTTGATATTTAACAGTGAACAGGAAGACTAAAATCATTACCCATATGGAGCTCACATTTTTGTCAAAGTATTCAATAAATAGGTCAATAAATAATACAGAGAGAGTATGATAGACAGTGGTAAATGATTGGGAGATTAAAGTAGGCAGGAGGAGGGGTGAGAAGTGTCAGGAGGCTGGGGTGCAGTTTCACATGGTGGTCAGGAAAAGCCTTTCTGGGAAGGACTCATGTGAGAACAGATTGGATAGATTTAAGAGTGTGGGCCATGAGGGTCGCCTGGGGAAGCACTCCGGGCCATGGGAACCACAAGCAGAGGTAGGAGGCCTAAGGGTACCCAGTACACCGGAGGTCAGCAAGGAGGCCCATGTGGGTGGAGCAGAGTGGAGGAGGGGCCGTGGGGGATCTTGGGGATTGGGGAAGGATACTGGCTCCATTCGAGAAAGATTGGGAGCCATGGAGTATGTTAGCAGAGGAGAGAGATGGTTGCTGTTAAAGGCTCTGTTTCTGCTCAGTAGAGAAGAGACCACAAGAGGCAAGAGCAGAATCAGGGAGATAGTTGGGCTGTGGGCAACGGTGGATCAAATCAGGATAAAAGTGTAGGTTAGAGATTTTGAATTTAAAAACACCGACACAGCACATGGCACACAGCAGACCCTCAGGGGATTAAACCATGATGATCAGTATTGAAAGGTGCTCAGAGATATGAGATGGAATCTTGCAGCTGCCTGCCCTCATCTGAATTCAGTCTCTCCCAGGGGACTGACTGTCCCAGAGCCTTGGACTACAGAGAGAAATTGCCAAATCCTCCCCCGCCTGCGACCCCTCGCAAAGCTATGCAGGGAGGAAGTCTCCTGTGTTGAAGGGAGAGAAAGGAGGCAGGTTATATAAGTGATAAAACACTAACACTTCACATGTTCGACACAAGCTTCAATTACACGCATTCAGATACTTTTAAGGGGAAGGTAACCTTTGAAAACGATTTCCTTTCTCTCAGTTAAAAATTATGTATTTAAAAGGTTGGGAGGCAAAAATATGTGTGTGGTAGCTTGAAATTTCCCAAATCAAACCCTTTCTTCCTGTAATATATTCAGTTGATGGGTCTTTTAACTAGATGTGATGTTGCATTCACACGGGGGACAGGTCACGTGTTTGCCTTTGGCATGAAACTGACAGCCACTTTCGGTTTTTAAAAATGTGCCTTTTAAGCAGTGGAGGTAATTCTAAGAAGAAAACAAACAAACAAAAAAAGCGGTCCCAAAGCAAATTAGCCTCCAGCTGTGGAAAGCTGGGTTTCGTGGCTGTCAGTTTTTGATCTTGGTGAGAGAGACCGGCGAAGAATCCAAGGCGAGCTTGTAGGAGACTCTGGAGAGCTGAGAGGCAGAGCCACTGGCTGGGCCTCCTGGTGGGGACCTGGCTCTGTCACAGCCACTGGGTCACCCGGAGCCCACTGGCTCCCTACCGTGCCTCAGTTTCCCCAATTGGACCAGTCCTTCTCTGTGGTCCCTCCCCAATTACAACTTTAAATTGCTGAAGGACAGTTACTATTGGGGAAAGTGAGGGAAGTATAATCCTGGCGAACTGGGGATGATTTAATTGAAGGAATAAAAATGAGGGGAAATTACCTCCTGTCTTCTACAGGGAGGACATTGACTAACTCAACTGTAAATGAAAGGTCAGAATTTGCAATAGAGCTTCATACTCACTGCCACATTTAATCCCCACCTCTCGCCCGGAACTCTGTGCTGTGCTCAGCCGCTAAGTTGTGTCCGACTCTTTGTGACCCCATGGACTGTAGCCCGCCAGGCTTCTCTGTCCACGGGATTCTCCAGGCAAGAGTATGGAGTGGGTTGCCATACCCTCTTCCAGGGGATCTTCCCAACCCTGGGACCGAATCCCCATCTCTTTCATCTCCTACATTGGCAGGTGGGTTCTTTACCACTAGTGCCATCCGGAAAGTCCTCATAATCTTATGAGGTGGGTATCATCACCATCAACTCATAGATGTGGAACCAGAAACTCAGGAAATGAGTGTGCCCGGGAGTCACCCGGAACTGGGTTGTAGCTGTGCTGCCTTTGAATCACATGCTCTGCAGGAGCCTGGGCTCTGAGTCCTGGAGAAAGAAAAGGGCCCTGAGGGTGGTCTGCACCTTTATGAGGTTCCCCAAACGCTGACAGTGAGCATGACTGCATGTGGGTTTGCAGAAGGCTGGCGTCTCTCCCCCGGGAGTCAATCACAGAGGCCCCCGACCCCCACCCCCAGAGGACTAATGAGAAAAGGCAGTCCCACGGGATTAGCCTCTGGCTTCGTTCCTGGAGAAACCTGGTTGAAGAAAGCTGCAGCTGAGACTGCAGTGAAGCTTCTCACTCTCCCCTCCAGGGCTCTGCAGGGGCCTCCATATTGTCAGGGTTTCAGGGTGACACCTGAGCACTCAGCTGCCAGAAGAATCGCTGCCCACATCCCTCCATCCTAGGATAGGGGCCCCAAGAGAGGAACTTATTGCCTAGAGAGGGTGGACCCTGGTTCACATGCCAGGAAGGAACAGGGGGCATGTACCACCTTAGGGTCAACTTCTGCATTCATCTCTTCTGGACCCTTTCACCCTCATTGTCCCATTTCAGCCTGATCCCAACATCCCAAACTCAGTACCCTCCAAACACCAGATGCTCTGAAGCAGCTCGGCAGGACAGTGAAGTTCAACTTGGCTGTTTCACGAGCCCCAAACCAATTTCGAAACAAAACACATCATTGACAGCTGACAGCTCGGTCTTCACTGTTTCTTGCTTACACTCCACTCAGGGAGAGGTGCGGTTAGAGGTGGATTCTGCCAACCGCAGCCCCAGAGAGACCCAGGGAGGCAGGACTCACACTGGAACTCCCTGTTCAACCCCAGGGCCCCCTCAGTCTGTTCTCTGTGTCTGCGACACTGCTTGCATATCCTGATGTCATCTCAAACTCAATATGCCTGAAATGCATATTTGAAACCTAGCTCATCATCTTCCCACCCAGCTGCCGTAACCTGTTTCCCCAGTGAACAAGATTTATTCTACAGTCTTCCCGGTCACCCAGGCTTAGAAGTTTGGCATCACCAGAAGATTCCACTCCACTTGCGAGCGACCTTCTTTAAGGCGTGCCTCCTAACCCTCATCTTATCGCTATGAATGTGTGCCGTGCCAAGTCGTTTCAGCTGTCTCCGCCTCTATGCCACATTATGGACTGTAGCCTGTCGGGCTCCTCTCTCCATGGGATTCCCCAGGCAAGAAGACTAGAGTGAGTTGCCATGCCCTTCTCCAGGGGATCTTCCCAACTCGGGGATCGAACTCATGTCTTTCACACCTTCTGCATTGGCAGGCAGGGTCTAGTGCCTGGGAAGCCACAGTAGTTATAGCAAGTACCGGCAATGCCCCACCCACAGCCTCTAGCCTTTCTCCTTCAGCACAGGCCTGAATCCCAAGACCCAGGGCCCTACCCCATTGCCTAAAGACTTTTTCGAGGCTTCTAGGCCCACTCTAATCTCCTTTAGGGCAGACCAGAGGGGCCAGGGAATTAACTTCCTTGGCAAGAGACTTCAACAAGGAACTGCAATTCCTTCAGCCCTCAGATGGGATCATTCCTGGGTCCCAGTGTTTCCTTAGCAAAATTAAGCTCCATCCACCCACAGGGTAAGAAAGATGGCCAGGCTAGACCAGACCCAGAGGACATCACCCAGAGTAGCTTGACGATGTATCTCCAGAACAGAAAGACAGGACCAAGGCTGAAAGGAACCAGCGGCAGGACTGTGGCGAGGAAGGCCTGTACTTAAGCCCCTGGGAGGAGCCCAGACTCGGGAGGAAAAATTGAGCAGGTGGGCTTGGATTGGGGAGGGGGTGACCTGAAACAGACCAAAGTCCTGGAAAAGGCCAGTATCTCAGGGGCAAGTCTGGGGGAAAGGCACCTCATATATCAAAACAGTCACTTTGGAAAACTCAGTATCATGAAGCTGAACTTCTGCATAACTGTTTACCCAACAGCTCCACTCCTGGACCCATGCCCCACAAGGAGGCAGGAGTGTGGTCTTTGGAAGACCTTAGTAACATCCCTATCCACAAGAGCGCAAAACAGGAAAGCATTGAAACCCTGTCTAGAGTTGATGGATACATAAATGGTTGTTGCATATTCATACAGGAGAACCCTAGCCTTCAAAAGGAGCAAAGTACACAAATTAATGCAACCAGGAGAATAAGCCTCACCAACACAGTAGCACACAAAGGAAGTCACACACAGGGAGAGGGGAGGGCAAAGCACAGACAGTAAGTATGTTTGCTTCAGGTTCAGAACAGCACAGGTAAATACACTCTTAGAAGTCAGAGAGGTAGACACAGGCAGAGGGCACAGAGGATTTCTGGAGGCCAGTACCGCTGTTTGCAAAAATTCTTCAGTTATCCAGCTGTGATCTGTGAGTTTTTCTTGTCATATACCATGTTACACTGCAATAAAAAATATCCTTAAGAGGCTCTAGGGACTTTGCTGTGCTGGATGGAGAGGTGTGTTGAACCATCATATTGAACCAAACCTGCCAGTACATACTATCTGCCAACAAATGGTCTGTGCGTGTTGAATGAATGAATGAGTGCATAAGCTCAGAAACAAATGAACAAGGAAATAATGAGCAGATGCACGCATGAATCGATGTATGGATGAGTCAGGAGTGAATGAACATGTGAACTGACAAAATAAAGGACGAAAGACTGAAGAAATCACCGAGGACTGAGTGAGGGGCCAGGGGCACAAATGGGCAAGGGAAGAGCAGCGGAATGAATGAAGGGCCACACCACAGAAACGGGAGTGAACGGAACCAAGGGTGAGAGGCAGGACAAACCCGCGCCTGAATGTGCGTGGAGAGTGCCCGCCAGCAGTCAGTGAATGCGCGAAAACGGAAGAGGTGAACGAGCGAGCGGAAGAACAGCTAGCGCCTGAGTGCAGTCCTGAAACAGGCATGTCCCCGGGGGGGGCCAAACCCCAAAGGCCAAGGGCAGCATCTTCTCCCAGACACGAGGCCAAGGCCTTGGTGGATCAGCAGCAGAAGTCCCGTAGGTGCCCTCATTTTAGATTTAATAAGAATATTATTGAGCAAACGTCAGCTGAAGTTGCCGAGCACACTGCTCGACAGGATTAACTCTGGTTCAGAGGGACGAGCTAAATGGAATTGACTACATTGTTTTCACAATTAGGTCACAGATAATTACCTATTATGTAGCAAACCCCCAGCATGATTTTAATAATTGCTATTTAAATAACACATTTTCACTGTCTCCTTATAAATTAACCTCTGGGAGGTGTAATTACTGTCTGTGTGGGAAAGTTTGTTGAGCGGACTGGGAATGAGGAAAGGGTTGGCTCATCACCATAATCATCCCAGGAACCCCCGAGGCCAAGAGATGCTGGGGACGGAGCTCAAGTTTGGAAAAGGCAGTCCCACGGGATTAGCCTCTGGCTTCGTTCCTGGAGAAACCTGGTTGAAGAAAGCTGCAGCTGAGACTGCAGTGAAGCTTCTCACTCTCCCCTCCAGGGCTCTGCAGGGGCCTCCATATTGTCAGGGTTTCAGGGTGACACCTGAGCACTCAGCTGCCAGAAGAATCGCTGCCCACATCCCTCCATCCTAGGATAGGGGCCCCAAGAGAGGAACTTATTGCCTAGAGAGGGTGGACCCTGGTTCACATGCCAGGAAGGAACAGGGGGCATGTACCACCTTAGGGTCAACTTCTGCATTCATCTCTTCTGGACCCTTTCACCCTCATTGTCCCATTTCAGCCTGATCCCAACATCCCAAACTCAGTACCCTCCAAACACCAGATGCTCTGAAGCAGCTCGGCAGGACAGTGAAGTTCAACTTGGCTGTTTCACGAGCCCCAAACCAATTTCGAAACAAAACACATCATTGACAGCTGACAGCTCGGTCTTCACTGTTTCTTGCTTACACTCCACTCAGGGAGAGGTGCGGTTAGAGGTGGATTCTGCCAACCGCAGCCCCAGAGAGACCCAGGGAGGCAGGACTCACACTGGAACTCCCTGTTCAACCCCAGGGCCCCCTCAGTCTGTTCTCTGTGTCTGCGACACTGCTTGCATATCCTGATGTCATCTCAAACTCAATATGCCTGAAATGCATATTTGAAACCTAGCTCATCATCTTCCCACCCAGCTGCCGTAACCTGTTTCCCCAGTGAACAAGATTTATTCTACAGTCTTCCCGGTCACCCAGGCTTAGAAGTTTGGCATCACCAGAAGATTCCACTCCACTTGCGAGCGACCTTCTTTAAGGCGTGCCTCCTAACCCTCATCTTATCGCTATGAATGTGTGCCGTGCCAAGTCGTTTCAGCTGTCTCCGCCTCTATGCCACATTATGGACTGTAGCCTGTCGGGCTCCTCTTCCATGGGATTCCCCAGGCAAGAAGACTAGAGTGAGTTGCCATGCCCTTCTCCAGGGGATCTTCCCAACCCGGGGATCGAACTCATGTCTTTCACACCTCCTGCATTGGCAGGCAGGGTCTAGTGCCTGGGAAGCCACAGTAGTTATAGCAAGTACCGGCAATGCCCCACCCACAGCCTCTAGCCTTTCTCCTTCAGCACAGGCCTGAATCCCAAGACCCAGGGCCCTACTCCATTGCCTAAAGACTATTTTGAGGCTTCTAGGCCCACTCTAATCTCCTTTAGGGCAGACCAGAGGGGCCAGGGAATTAACTTCCTTGGCAAGAGACTTCAACAAGGAACTGCAATTCCTTCAGCCCTCAGATGGGATCATTCCTGGGTCCCAGTGTTTCCTTAGCAAAATTAAGCTCCATCCACCCACAGGGTAAGAAAGATGGCCAGGCTAGACCAGACCCAGAGGACATCACCCAGAGTAGCTTGACGATGTATCTCCAGAACGGAAAGACAGGACCAAGGCTGAAAGGAACCAGCGGCAGGACTGTGGCGAGGAAGGCTTGTACTTAAGCCCCTGGGAGGAGCCCAGACTCGGGAGGAAAAATTGAGCAGGTGGGCTTGGATTGGGGAGGGGGTGACCTGAAACAGACCAAAGTCCTGGAAAAGGCCAGTATCTCAGGGGCAAGTCTGGGGGAAAGGCACCTCATATATCAAAACAGTCACTTTGGAAAACTCAGTATCATGAAGCTGAACTTCTGCATAACTGTTTACCCAACAGCTCCACTCCTGGACCCATGCCCCACAAGGAGGCAGGAGTGTGGTCTTTGGAAGACCTTAGTAACATCCCTATCCACAAGAGCGCAAAACAGGAAAGCATTGAAACCCTGTCTAGAGTTGATGGATACATAAATGGTTGTTGCATATTCATACAGGAGAACCCTAGCCTTCAAAAGGAGCAAAGTACACAAATTAATGCAACCAGGAGAATAAGCCTCACCAACACAGTAGCACACAAAGGAAGTCACACACGGGAGAGGGGAGGGCAAAGCACAGACAGTAAGTATGTTTGCTTCAGGTTCAGAACAGCACAGGTAAATACACTCTTAGAAGTCAGAGAGGTAGACACAGGCAGAGGGCACAGAGGATTTCTGGAGGCCAGTACCGCTGTTTGCAAAAATTCTTCAGTTATCCAGCTGTGATCTGTGAGTTTTTCTTGTCATATACCATGTTACATTGCAATAAAAAATATCCTTAAGAGGCTCTAGGGACTTTGCTGTGCTGGATGGAGAGGTGTGTTGAACCATCATATTGAACCAAACCTGCCAGTACATACTATCTGCCAACAAATGGTCTGTGCGTGTTGAATGAATGAATGAGTGCATAAGCTCAGAAACAAATGAACAAGGAAATAATGAGCAAATGCACGCATGAAGCGATGTATGGATGAGTCAGGAGTGAATGAACATGTGAACTGACAAAATAAAGGACGAAAGACTGAAGAAATCACCGAGGACTGAGTGAGGGGCCAGGGGCACAAATGGGCAAGGGAAGAGCAGCGGAATGAATGAAGGGCCACACCACAGAAACGGGAGTGAACGGAACCAAGGGTGAGAGGCAGGACAAACCCGCGCCTGAATGTGCGTGGAGAGTGCCCGCCAGCAGTCAGTGAATGCGCGAAAACGGAAGAGGTGAACGAGCGAGCGGAAGGACAGCTAGCGCCTGAGTGCAGTCCTGAAACAGGCATGTCCCGGGGGGGGCCAAACCCCAAAGGCCAAGGGCAGCATCTTCTCCCAGACACGAGGCCAAGGCCTTGGTGGATCAGCAGCAGAAGTCCCGTAGGTGCCCTCATTTTAGATTTAATAAGAATATTATTGAGCAAACGTCAGCTGAAGTTGCCGAGCACACTGCTCGACAGGATTAACTCTGGTTCAGAGGGACGAGCTAAATGGAATTGACTACATTGTTTTCACAATTAGGTCACAGATAATTACCTATTATGTAGCAAACCCCCAGCATGATTTTAATAATTGCTATTTAAATAACACATTTTCCTGTCTCCTTATAAATTAACCTCTGGGAGGTGTAATTACTGTCTGTGTGGGAAAGTTTGTTGAGCGGACTGGGAATGAGGAAAGGGTTGGCTCATCACCATAATCATCCCAGGAACCCCCGAGGCCAAGAGATGCTGGGGACGGAGCTCAAGTTTGGGAAAAGCTGGGTCCAGGACATCAGGGCCTGGTCAGCGCCCACTGTGAAGTGAGGATGGTCTCCAAATGCCCAAACTCCCAGGCTATCCAGGAGCTCTCACTCTAGCCCCAGGTCAGGCTCAGAGTTAGCCACCCCCCAACTGTGTCCCCGCAGCTCAAGCACATCCTCATCACAGGGTAACGGGGTCTCTGTTTCCCCCCACCAGGCTGAGGGCAGGATCCATCTCTTCCTCAGCACACGCTCAGCTCCCAACCCAGGGTCTGCACACAGTAGGTGCTCTGTGAATGCTGGGGGAGGAAAGCCTGGGTCTTGCTGGGCAGTGTGGGTTTGGGAAGCTGCTTTAGCTCCATTCAGAGCCACAAGGTTTGGCGAGCAGGTAGCCGCTCACCATTTTTTCAAGGAGCGTGTCCGTGGCCCCATCGCTGACACCCTTCCAGTCTCACTTGTTCCCTGGACTCCACCTGCGTCTCCCCGTCTCAGCCCCTCCCCACTCCCTGTGCACTGCCTCTAGGACCTGGTGGGCCTGAATGTATGGGAACAAGCTGGTGTAATTGTGCACAGAATGAATATCCACAGACTCTTTTACAGGGCAAGCCTCTGCTCTGATCAAAGTGCATGAGGGTTAACGCGTCTCCGGGTCCCCACACTGACCCTGACCCAGCGCCAGCACTGACCGAGGTCAGCGTGTGGTCTAACCCCCCACAGGGATGGAGGGGGACCTGCCCAGTCCTCTGTGAGCACCTGGAGGAGCTGGACGGAGGGCCCAGGTCCCTAAAAATGACCTGCATGTTGCCCCTGCTGTGACTTTGGAATTTCTTCCTACTTTCAAAAGTCTACTTTCCTGAGTAGTTCAGCTCACTCAAACGTCTCTCTTTCTCTAAGGCCTTGGAAACCATACCTGACGAGGTGTCACCTACAAATGTGACAGACAGTCCATCACCCCCTTGTCTGTGTCTGACCCTCCTGACTATTTGGATGACAACTAACTCCTCCCCCAGGCAGCCCCGATGGAACTGACCACGTCAGGGGGACAGAGACAGAAAAGCAGCCTGAGAGGGAGGCCGAGCCGATCGCAAGGGCCTGAACTCCATGGAGAGAAGTGAGGACTCTTCCCGTCAGCAAGAGGAGCAGGCTGGGGGAGCACAGCAGTGAGTTCCCTGCAGCCGAGCTGAGTGGCGCCCTCATCCAGGGAGTCAGGAACCTGGAGGGGACCCCTGGTGGGCCCAGGGGATCCGTGACCATGAGGCACCTTGGTGTCTGTCACCTGTAGAACTTCCGTCAGTTCCCGGACCTACCTGTCTCCCAGATCTCCATGGCGTTGGCCATAGAGACCAAATGACCGTCTGGCCAGGCACCTCCATGGGCTATGCCTGGTGGGGCTGTTCTGGCTGGACTCCTCCACGCCGTCCACCTGCCCAGAGCAAGCCCAGCCTCACAGGGGCAGCCCTAGCAGGTGTCCCAGGATACTAACCACAGGCCGCCTCTGGCTGGGGAAACCACGAGTCGTCGGACAGGCAGCTGAGAGTCCTCTTATATTTTCTTCATTCCTCAGTTTGTTCTTGGCCATCACAGACTGACCTTGGAGACAGAGGAAGAAGCTATAAAAATTAAAGGAGAACTAGGCAGCAGCGACTCCCACGAAATGATATCATTTCCTTCTACACAATTAAACATGGACGTTTAGAACATTCTGGTCGCACGCTGCACTGACTTCAGTTAGGGAAGATTATTTGATAATAAAAGGACTGGAGGTTCCTGACTATCCCGGTCAGTTTGGGCTGCCACACAAAATGCCACAGGTTGGGTGGGTTTAAACCACAGACATTTCTTCTCACAGTTCTGGAAGTTGGAAGTCCAAGATCAAGGTGTCAGCAGGGTGATTTTCTAAGGGGCTCTCTTCCTGGGTTGCAGCCGGCCACCTTCTCACCGTGTCATCACATGACCTTTCCTCCATGCTCACCTCTAATGGAGAGAGCTCTGATACTTCTTCCTCTTCTAAAGATGCCAATCCTTCAGACTAGAGCCTCATTCTTATAGCTTCATTTAATCCTAACTGCATCTTTACAGGCCCCATCTCCTAATACAGCCACACTGGGGGTTAGGGCTTCAGGGCATAAGTTTGGACTGGACACAAATATTCAGCCCGTAAATCCATAACACCAGCATTTAAAGAGCAAAAGAATCAGTCTTCAGAGTTAGACAGCCCCAGATTTGTCTCAGCTCAGCCGCTTCCTTGTATGAGTTTCATTCACTTTCCAAACTGCCGTCTTCTTATTTCTAAGGTGCGAGATGACCTACTCTCACAAGGTTGCTGGGTGGGTTTGTAAATAGGTTTCTCAACCTCAGCACTTTTGACATTTGGGGCCAGATGATTCTTTTCCTGCGGGCCTTTCCTGCACATTGTGGGTTTTTAGCAACAGACATGGCCTGTTCCTGTTAGATGTCAGAAACACACTCCCCACCACACCCCCACTGAGCTATCACAACCAAATTCATCTCCAGACATTGCCAGATGTTCCCAGAGGGGCAGAAAGCAACCCTCATTGAGAACTACTTCAAATAGAGCAATGTGAGTAAATGCAGCTTCTGGGATATCTTGAGCATCAAAAAAAAAAAAAAAAGGTAGTAGTTGTTATCGAATAAGCAAAGAATAAAGATAAAGGCGAGGTTGTCTTGGGAGAGATGCTTCCTGCCTCTTTGCCTCTTTGGAAATTCCCTTGATGGGCTGCTAAGCTAGTTTGATAATCTCTTATCCTTCTGATAAAATAAAGCTCGACTGCAGAAAGCTTTATCATCAAAGAAAAAAAGGAAAGAGAAAGTGCTCACACTGCAATGTCCATAAAATCAATTTCTTACGAAAGGTCCCTGGTTGCAAAGAGGCGGAGGGCAGCCCCTCACCCCTGCCTGTGTCCCCCACACTGAGGATGAGATGGCAGAGTCTCGCTGCATCCCCACAATAGCTGCAAAAGGGGCATCATCCTCCCATCCAGCAGATGAGGAAACCAAGGCTAACAGAGGTGATGTCACTTCAAGGTCAAGTGATACCACCTTCCTGAGCACCTATCAGGTGAGACCTAGCTATAGGGTAAGGGAGTTAGAGAAGGGGAGGTCAGCACTTTACAGGAACAGATCATCTTTAATCAGGTGAGAAGGGGCAGCAATCAAATCAGTGAGCTGCTGCACTTACCCAAGAAAAGAGTAAGTATATATAGGCATGCATGTGGAAAGGGGGCCTGTTCTTCTCCAAGGCTGTTCGGAGTAGTTATCTCTTAAACGGCTAGGGCAACGAATTTTGGAGATCAGCCAGAGGCTGGACCGGCTGGGAGCCGGGCATAATCAACCTAACGTCCATTTTCTTCTTCCAGTGAGAGAGTTCTTTGTTTTGCATGGAATTTTGAGCCCTGTGACTTTCCTTCACTAGCAATGGCCAAAGTCCCTGCTCCATGGAGATGCCATAGTGCTCAGGAGCACCTGCCGTAGGGGTGAAGACATAGTACATGGCAAGTGGTGGTCAGTGCAGAGGAGAAAAATCAAGCTGGATCTCAGGCAGCCTCATTTGTCCTAATGAAGCACCTGCCCATTTCCCACTGCCCCAAGGCTTCCCAGAGCTGCTTTCTGCTGGAGAGCCTCCTAGACACAAAGAACACTCTTAAAAATGGGGAAATGGCTGCATGGAGTAGGACCGAGGGCCCTTACTCCCTTCATTCACTGACTCACTCACTCATCACCCAGGCCAGCCTCATGTAAGTCCTTGGAACCAGGCACACCAGGGCCTTCCTGGGACTCACACCCCAGCTGGGGCCCTGATCCTACAAGTCAGCATGTGCCACGTGGTCATGCCAGCTCCAGGCCTGTCTCAGCCCTGAGTCCCTTGTCTGTATGACGCAAGTGGTAACGACACTCGCTGGCCCATCCCCAGTGCTGGGAACATGCTGAGGGTTCCCGTGCTTCCTCTCTGCCCAGCCGCACGATGCCTGGGGTAACCACGATGCACAGATCAGGAAACAGAGGCCAGGAGACATGACAGCAGCTGCCTGACCTGAGAGTCAACCAGTGGCTTCAGGGTCGGAGGACCCCAGTGTGTGTCCAGGTTTGGTCGTTCCCCAGCTGGGTGACCTCAGCAAGCCTTTCACCACCCAGCCTGTGTCCTCATCAGCAAAGTGGCTGATGGCGGTACTTGCCCTGCAGGGCTGTTCAAAGGGAGAAGGAGATGGTGCTCGTGACTCGCAAGACGTGCCTGGTGCAGCCTGACTGTGCTCACAGGGACAGCGACTCCTGCCCTCTGGTGGTCACTGCATGGGTTCTCCTGGCAGCCCTTAGGTAGACACACTCTAGTGTCCTCATCAGCAAAGTGGCTGATGGCGGTACTTGCCCTGCAGGGCTGTTCAAAGGGAGAAGGAGATGGTGCTCGTGACTCGCAAGACGTGCCTGGTGCAGCCTGACTGTGCTCACAGGGACAGCGACTCCTGCCCTCTGGTGGTCACTGCATGGGTTCTCCTGGCAGCCCTTAGGTAGACACACTCTTATAACCCTTATCCAAACGTGCTGCGGTCTCCAGCTTGTAGCTGAGCAAACTGAGACTCAGCAGAGGAACGTCCCCAAGCCACTTGCCCAGATCACACACAGATGTGAAAAGCAGAATCGGGATTCTGCCCTAGAGAATTCTCCCTGTGCTTTTAACTGTAAGGATTTTTTCTGTTTCCGCTTGTGTTATTATTCCTTCTCTCTCTCTTGCTAGTTTCCTGCCACCCATTCATACCGATCAGGTTTTATTTCCTCTTTTCCCTCTACTGGTTTGTAAATTCCATATTCTAGTCTCTCTCTTAATTGTTTGGCCTTAAAAATCATAATAAGCACACTTGACTGAACACAGTCTAAAGCAGATCAGCATCCCTGCTCTCCCTCCCAACAGCACAAAGGCTCAGAATTTGCTTCCTCTGTGTTCTTTCCACCCCAGTGTTGCGCGTTGCAGAGCTGTGGTCCCAGCCGCTTGATGTCTCCGCGTTGGCTGTAATTAATATGGCTGGTGGTGCTACAGCTATCTACTGCTATCTGCTCCAGATTGACTCATCTTTTTGCTCTCTGTTGCTGGTTTGATCCTCTCTTTCTTTCTAGGCTCAATGGCTTTCTTTCTGAGTGATGTTTTTTAAAACCAGTTTTTGAAAAGGTCTTGCAAGTGTCTCATTTTCTTAAAATGTATTTCTCAAAAATATACAAGCAACTCCTGCAGCTCAATTCCAGAAAAATAAACGACCTAATCAAAAAATGGGCCAAAGAACTAAACAGACATTTCTCCAAAGAAGACATACAGATGGCTAACAAACACATGAAAAGATGCTCAACATCACTCATTATCAGAGAAATGCGAATCAAAACCACAATGAGGTACCATCTCACGCCAGTCAGAATGGCTGTGATCCAAAAGTCTACAAGCAATAAATGCTGGAGAGGGTGTGGAGAAAAGGGAACCCTCTTACACTGTTGGTGGGAATGTAGACTAGTACAGCCACTATGGAGAATAG
>SJYC01120464.1:0-27992 GCA_006408675.1 Madoqua kirkii
AATGAGGTACCATCTCACGCCAGTCAGAATGGCTGTGATCCAAAAGTCTACAAGCAATAAATGCTGGAGAGGGTGTGGAGAAAAGGGAACCCTCTTACACTGTTGGTGGGAATGTAGACTAGTACAGCCACTATGGAGAACAGTGTGGAGATTCCTTTAAAAACTGCAAATAGAGCTGCCTTATGACCCAGCAATCCCACTGCTGGGCATACATACTGAGGAAACCAGAACTGAAAGAGACACGTGTACCCCGATGTTCATCACAGCACTGTTTATAATAGCCAGGACATGGAAGCAACGTAGATGTCCACCAGCAGACGAGTGGATAAGAAAGCTGTGGTACATATACACAATGGAGTATTACTTGGCCCTTAAAAAGAATACATTTGAATCAGTTCTAATGAGGTGGATGAAACTGGATTCGATTATACAGAGTGAAGTAAGCCAGAAAGAAAAACACCAATACAGTATACTAACACATATATATGGAATTTAGAAAGATGGTAACAATAACCCTGTATGCGAGACAGCAAAAGAGACACAGATGTATCAAACAGTCTTTTGGACTCTGTGGGAGAGGGAGAGGGTGGGATGATTTGGGAGAATGGCATTGAAACATGTATAATATCATATAAGAAATGAATTGCCAGTCTAGGCTCGATGCAGGATACAGGATGCTTGGGGTTGGTGCACTGGTATGACTCAGAAGGACGGTATGGGGAGGGAAATGGGTGGGGACCTCAGGATGGGGAACACGTGTACACCAGTGGCAGATTCATGTTGATGTATGGCAAAACCAATACAAAAAATAATAATAATAATAAACAAAAAAGACTCAAAACCCATAAAGGCTCAACAACAACAAAAAAATGTATTTCTCATTTAATTTTGAATGATTTAGCTGAGTCTAGAATTTTCCTTCGCTTATTTCATTTGGCACTAAAATATCTCACCTCCTGGCTCTCTGTCCTCTACTATTTCTAGGGAGAATCTGCTGCCTGTTTATCATTCCCTGATAAGTAATTTTCTCCCTAGCTTCTTTTTTTCTAAAAAATACTTTTTATTTTATATTGGCATAGAGCCAAACAATATGATAACTTCAGGTGAGCAGTGAAGGGACTCCGTCATACATGTACGTGTGTTCGTTTTCCCCCAAACTCCCCTTGCATCCAGGCTGTCTTTGGCTACTTCTTAACAATTTTCTCTTTTCTTGGCATGCTACATTTTCACTACAGTATATGTCTAACCATGGTTTTACTTTTATATAACCTTGAGATTATTAGAGATGATTAAAGAGGGAAAAGGCACTGGTTTGTGGGTTGGAGGAAAGAAATTTGCCTAATATATCAGCATGTTAATTTTATTAATAATATCTGAATCTTTTGGGGGCTGCTATAACAGAATACTATAGACTGGGTGGCTTATAAACAACAGAAATTTATTTCTCACAGTTTTGGAAGCTGGGAAGTCCAAGACTGTGTGGACAGATTGAGAGCCCAAACCCTGCTTCTCTGTCCTCATATGGTGGGAGGGGCTTGGGGAGTTCTCTGGGGTCTCTTCTAAAAGGTCACTAAACCCTCTCATGAAGGCTCCACTCTCATGATCTAATCACCTCCTGAAGGTCCCACCTCCTAATACCAACATGGTGAGGATGTCATGGGTTTCAACGTATGAATTTGGGAGGACACATTCAGTCTACACAAATATTCATACTAATAATAACTGATACGCCCTATAGCTAGCATATGTTGAGGGCTTACTTTATGCCGGTGTGTGTATATGTGTGGTCTCAGTTTATTTCATCCTTCAAAGTCCTTCTAAGGAGGGTATTAGTATTTTCCTCATTTTACAGGTGAGGAAACTGAGGCAGAGCAGATGAATTCACTAGAGAAAGGGAGTTAAGTGGAAGGTGCGGGTGGCATGGACGTGGAGGTCAAGCAGGGCAGAGTTCGCTTCCCCATCTGGCCCCTCGACAAGCTATGCGGCCTTGAGTAAGTGACTCCCCCTTTGTGAGCCTCTGTCAAATGGGGGATGGGCTAGGACCCCTGCAGGACCTGAGGCCTGGCAGGGGCTGCAGAGATGAGCGCTCCCCTTCCCTCCCTGAAGTTACAGTTGGTGCCAAGTCTCTGTTCTGGTTCCAGGCACCCTTGGGGCTGGGATGCACAGAGGAGGGGACGGTCCTTTCCAGAGAGACAGGGGCTGCCTGGGCCACCTTCTGGGAATTGCCAAGGAGTCTGAGGGGCCCAGAAACCCTAGGGATTTGAAATACTAGTGTCACTGCCAGAGTCCAAAGCCCCCATGGCAGGGAGCATCAGACCCTCATCACCAGCTCTGCAACCATCCTCAGAGTGGTGAGCTCTGCAGATGAGGCTGGCCTCCAGAACACAAGGATATCTTTGAATACTTCTTAATGAAAAACATATTTACATCCAAGCCAAAATTATATTGTCAGCAGTTAATTATCACTTGTCAAACAAGTGTGTGCCCAGATTGTGGGTTTAATTTTCATATAGGTTTGCAAAAGCCTTGTTCCTCTGGTTTGATGAGGTCTTTGAGAGAAAAAGAGAGGCATTCATTGTTGGAAAGAATCCTTTTTTTAAAATCAGATTTTTAAATAAACAGGTTTCCTTGGTGTCTGAGTCAGGGTTCTTTGCAAGTAACAAAAAAACATTCAGTGTATTTTAAACAGAGAGAAAGAAGCTGAAGTGGGGGCCATTCCAGGTCCAGGAAAGTGTATGGGCCCCATCCTGGTCAGGGCCTGACTCTGAGAAAGTAGGAAGAACTTCGGACGAATGGGGCTGTAAAAACAGAGAAAGACAAGGCAGCCATTCACTCACCAGGGGGTCAGAGCCACCAGGTAGAGGGCTGTGTGTCTGGTGAGAAGGAAAGGCAGAAAGGGGTAACCTGGGGGCTGGTGGTTCATGCAGGTTTGGGTGCATTAAACTTGGGCAAGGAGCTGGGAGCAGATGGAGGGCCCATTGCAGAGCTGGGCAAGAGATGTATCTTCTTTTTAAAGTCTTTTAAAAAATTAATTAATTTATTTTAATTCACATGAGTCAGGCATGGGTGTACATGTCTTAAAATCAAAGTTGTTGTAAATTCAGCCCAGACCCAACTCACATCAGTCAAGAGAAAGGACTTGTGCCCTACCAGGGGGCACCTTTCCCCAGCTCACAGGAAGGCTCACCTGGCAGAGCTCCCCAATGCCAGCACCATCCCTCCAGCTACCAGTGCACCTGCTGGAACAGGAATTCTGCTGAGGGTTTTCCCAGGTGCGATGCTTGCATACCAGGATAAGAGCTCGGATGTCTTAATGGCTGGTGGCATAATCAGTCAAGAGAAAGGACTTGTGCCCTACCAGGGGGCACCTTTCCCCAGCTCACAGGAAGGCTCACCTGGCAGAGCTCCCCAATGCCAGCACCATCCCTCCAGCTACCAGTGCACCTGCTGGAACAGGAATTCTGCTGAGGGTTTTCCCAGGTGCGATGCTTGCATACCAGGATAAGAGCTCGGATGTCTGAATGGCTGGTGGCATCAGTGATGTGATGGCTGGCTGGTGATGAGGAAGCCATAGGGGTGGATGAGCCAACCTGGGAGGGAAGGACTGGGGCAGAGGGCTGTCAGTGTGTGTCCTGGTCTCCTGGGGTCCATGCTGCCCCAATACAGAGCTGCTCAGAGCTCAGATCGGGAAGGAGAAATACAAGTGGAATCAATGAGGGCTCATTGATTCCAGCGCTGGCAGACGCATGGGGAGGTCACCTCACTACGCAGCATCCTGGTGGCGCTAGTGGCAAAGAACCCACCTACCAGTGCAGGAGCCATGAGATCCCTGGGTTGGGAAGACCCCTTGGCGCAGGAAACAGCAACCAGCTCCAGTATTCTTGCCTGAGAAATCCCATGGATGGAGGAGCTGGAAGGCTATATACAGTCCCTGAGGTCACAGAGAGTTGGACACAACTGAAGTGACTTAGCACACACTGTCTGGAATGTCCCAGAATAGTCATCCCTGCATGAGAACCGTGTGGGTAGTGCTCAGAGCCCTGCCCTGGATCCCAAGGAGCCAGCTGGGAGCCCCAGCCCAGCGCCCAGCTTCTGTGTAAAGGTGGGTGGTTCCGGAGCCAGGCCTGTGACCCCCTTGTGAGAACAAGGGTGTCCCTAGAAGCTGCTCCAACAAAGGTCCGTCTGGTCAAGGCTATGGTTTTTCCAGTGGTCACGTATGAATGTGGAAGTGGGATTATAAAGAAAGTTGAGCGCCGAAGAATTGATGCTTTTGAACTGTGGTGTTGGAGAAGACTCTTGAGAGTCCCTTGCACTGCAAAGAGATCCAACCAGTTCATCCTAAAGGAGATCAGTCCTGGGTATTCATTGGAAGGACTGATGTTGAAGCTGAACCTCCAATACTTTGGCCACCTGATGCGAAGAGCTGACTCATTTGAAAAGATCCTGATGCTGGGAAAGATTGAGGGCAGGAGGAGAAGGGGATGACAGAGAATGAGATGGTTGGATGGCATCACCAACTCAATGGACGTGAGGTTTGAGTAAAGTCTGGGAGTTGGTGATGGACAGGGAGGTTTGGCATGCTGCAGTCCATGGGGTCACAAAGAGTCAAACATGACTGAGTGACTGAACTGAACTGAACTGAGAATTTGGACAACATCTCATTGAGGACAGCATCTCACATGGGAAGCCGAGTCAGTGTGCAGGGAGCTCACTGCCTCCACAAATGTCCACCAGAGCCCACCTGGGGGACCCCGTCTCAGCAACAGGGAAAAGCTCAGGTTCTAGAAAGAGACACTCCAACATTAACGGTGGACTGTGGCGTGGACGCAGATAGTAAGAGTCAGGAGTAAAATGCCGTGGGGAGGAGGGAGAGGGTGTTGAGGTTCACTGTTGACAGGGGTCAGGGAAGATCAGAGCAGCTGACACTGGGGCAAAGACCTGAAGGAGATGGGGAGGGAGTGGGTAGACACAGGAAGAGGGTTCAGGCAGAGGGAGGGCCCAGGGCCAGGCCTTGAGGAGGAGCAGCGCTACTGAACTCCTCCAGCCCTATCACAGCCCTGCCTGGGTCCTAAGCATTGGCGTCTGGAGTTCATGTTCAGTAGTAAAGCCGGCAGAACAGGGAGGGCCTCACTGCTCAAGTCTGAGGTCATAAGTCCAGGCCCTGGCCTCAGCTGGAGTAGGTTCAGAAGAAGCCATTCCACTCTAGGCTGGTAGCCCTCGGCACGCCCCTCCCACCCTCTGGGTCACATTTCCGAATCAAGGACATCGTGAGATTTAACCTTCAGGGCGTTGTGAGGGGTGAACCCAGCAGGACCTCAGGAAGCAATCGGTCATTTCCTCCCCACCTAACCCAAGATGTGTATAAGAGACAGGTGTGGACTTGTCCTTATGAGGCAGGAGCCCTGGTGTGTGGAGCAGAGCAGGGGCGGCCCCTCCCTGAGTCTCACAGGGTCACCCAGGTCCTGCGGGGAAAGTGACGGGAGCAGGGACAGGGCAGAGGCAGGGACCAGGCAGGAGCCCGCTGCCCCGGTCCAGGCAAGATGGCGGTGGACCGGGGTGAGGGGCTGAAGATCAGAAGATCTCAGGTGTGGAGTTACGTGAAGGTTGAACTAATAGGCCCTAGGGATTATTCACTCCATAAATTGTAGTCATTATTTGTTCTTAAAACTTCATACTATTTCACCCAGCATCCTCTTATAAGAGGCTACTTTAACCTTTGTTGTTTTGAAGGGTTGCTTGTTTTTATATTATATCCTAATGTACCCTGACAGTTATACCAATTCTAAATTAATCATAAAGTAATGCTTGTATGTGTGTATGTGTTCAGTCATTCAGTCGTGTCCAACTCTTTGGGACCCTATGGACTGTGGTCTGCCAGGCTCCTCTGTCCATGGGATCTTCCAGGCAAGAATCCTGGAGTGGGTTGCCACTTCCCACTCCAAGGGATCTTCCTGACCCAGGAACTGAACCGGAGTCCCTTGTCTCTCCTGCACTGGCAGGTGATTTCTTTACCACTGTGCCACCCGAGAAGCCCCAGAGTTGTAAATAAGCAGGAAAAAGAGTGAAGAAAGGAAAAACAACTGTCTTTGGGAAGGGAGCTATCAGTGATCTATAACCTCTTTTATATTAATGTTTGCACTTTCCAGACATTAAGTAGGCATCGTTCACATTGAGGGGAAAGGTCAGTGTTATTAAGGAGAGTGCCGGGCCCTGGCCAGGCCACCTTGTCCCAGGCTGTATCTCGGGCTCTGGACTCACTGTGTCTGTCTCACCCAATTAGCCCTTTATTACTGATCATTTTGTTCTCTAATTGTCTGCCCTGCATAATTTAGCACGCTCTTATACTGTCTGGTTCTCACACATTTAATTTAGTGTTTCTTGGCTTCAGTTTGTTAGTGCCAAGTGCAAATGTGGCAGAAAGGGAGATCTCTAGTGTCCTCTCAACCCCAGCCCTCCCTCAGGGCCTGAAGGAGTAAAGCTGACTCTATGCTAGACCCTGTGCTCAGCCTTTTGCATGCACTGGCTCATTTAATCAACAATCTATAAAGGAGGCATTAAGATGAAGATATAGAAGCACAGAGAGGTTCAGAAACTTCCCAAGGTCACACAGCTCAGAAGTCAGCCTCGAGCCCCGGCAGTCTGCTCCCTAGCCCCTGCTCTTCCTGCTCTGCTGCATGTGCCTGGACCCTGTGCCAGAGGCTTGAGAAACTATCAGAGTCACAATAATGGGATCCGTCACTGAGCGTCACAGGTGTTACCACATCTAAGCCCGGCCCCCACCCCCTAAGGCAGACGTTTGTATCTTCAACTCACACGAGGGCACTGAGCTCAGAGATGTTAAGTGACTTCCCCAAGGTCCCATAGGGAGGACACAGCAGAAGCTAGACTGGAAAACAGGCCAAAGCCTGTGGTCTAACAGGGGGGTGGGGCTTGGGGCTGTTGACAGGGCCTGAGCCTTCTCCATCAGGGTTTGCAATCAGATGCAGCCACACCCCCAGGAGATGCCCCAGAGGTTAAAGGTGAGATGCTGTCCTGAGCACAGGCTGGGAAAGAGCAGGAGGCACAGAGTAGAGATGAAGGGAGCCTGGAAACTAAAGGGCCAATGTGCCTGGACCTAGATGGGTTCCCTGCAGGGGCCCAGGTGCTGAGAAGGGCAGCATCACTTTATGGCTAAGTCGTCTACCTGGTGGAGACTGTCAGGCACAGTGATGTGGCTGGCTGCCTCCTAGGCTCTGGGGGGAATGACAGTGAGTCCTAAATCTAGCAGGAGTTTCCTTCTCAACACAGTTGTTCTAGTTGTCATTGTCACGGCTGATAACATTTTGACAGCCATCAACTCAGAAAGTCTGGACGGGACCCTGGAGAATGGAGAGGCCTGGGATGGCTTGGACAGGATTTACAAGGGAAGAAGGGGTGACTCGAAACCCTGGGGAGACTCGGGTTGGGAGGTGGCCAGCCTGATCCACAGGTGGGGCATTTCATAGTCCCAGAAGCTATACTCACTGAATGTTAGAATCAGAGGGTGTTAATGCCAAGTGGAAGTATAAATGTTATAATCTTTGAAGATGAAGAATGCTCTCTCCCCTGCCCTCTTGGGTCTCTTCCTGTTGCCCATCACAGGTAAGCCCCCTGCTGCCTAGATCATAGGCTGGGACAGAGCAGGTGCTCAGCAAACTGTTGGGTGAGAGATTGGTTGCCTGAGTGGGCCTCAGTTTCCGCATCTGTAAATGAGGAAGTCAACTCCAGGGTCTCTCTCCCATCCCCCTTCCTCTCCCACGCCCAAGGCCATCTCTCGGGAACCCGGAAGGGCCAAGAAGACTGGAAATAGTGGGCATTCTCACAGATCTGAGGAAGGGCCTGCAGAGGTGACGGCCGAGCCCTCATCCTGCAGGGCTGGGCTGTGAGTTTCATTTCACACTTGGTACCCAAGCTGACATCATGGTGCTGGCCAGGAGCCTTGTATGCAGTATTAAATGTGATGTGCGGTAGGTGTATAATTGTTGGAAGTGTTTTTGCATACTTCATTAAAACTATAAATATAGAGTGATTATTACATGCTATGTTCTGTGTTAAGGATGTAATGTGTCTATTATTTTCCCTCAAGATGGAGATTGCCAATTCATGATCAATAGTTGATACGATTGACTACACTGTTTATTCATCAACTTGGAAAAGAAATGGCAGCCTCGATGGTGGCTAACACTCCCTGCCCTTCAAGTGGGTCCTGGGGTTCTGGAGTTCCAGGAGAGACAGAGAAGGGTCGGGAAAGAGATCAGCTGCAGCCACCAGCCCGGACCGGGTGACAGTCAGGGCAGGAGGGGTTACCTGAGCACCAGCCTGTGGCTCCAACCAGGGCCTTGCAGGGGATAAGAGCTGGATCCTCGTCTGTTCTCACTCACCTGCAGTCACCCCTCAGCCTCAGTTTCCTTGGCTGTAAAATGGGGATGAGAGCAGCTCCCTCCTCGCAGGGTGGCTATGAGGATTAAGGGAGTGTATGCAGTGAAGTTGCCCAGGACACACAGGAAGTGCTCAGTGGTGTGAACTGATATTCTTGCTGTTGTCACCCAGGACTGAGACAGAGGAGGTGCATGGGCCCATTTCTCAGAGGGGAGTAATCACTGTGATGGCTCCTGGCTGCTACACGCCTTTGAGCCAGGCACCTGTACCTCTGACCCCATGGCCCCTTTACAAGTGCCCTATATGGCAGGTGCTGTTTCAGCCCTCTCTCTACTGGGGGAGGCTGTGCTCTGGGTGGGTCGAGTATTTCCCAGGTCGCACAGCCCACAGGGGCAGAGGCTCAGGGCAGAGCTTTGAGGCTAGGCCACCACTCCACACCCTATGTGTCCTGTGACGCTCAATCACAAGCACTGATGAGGAGCGGTAGACACTCATGACTGCCCACCAGGTAGCCCACCCTTCCTTCCTTCCCTTGCAGAGCCCTGTGTTTGTCCTGCAGCAACAGGCTCAGACCTGGTGGACATCCCCAGCCCAGGGGTGAACCCAAGCCTGGGACCCCATCCCCCTTCTCCAGAAATTGTTTTAGAGATGACAGTATGACCCAGAGCTGGTCATTGAGATGTGAGGAAAAATCTGCTGGTAGAGGGACTGCTTCTGGGAATTGTTTCTTCTGGCTTCACTCCACCCCCTTCTTAACTTGAATGCTACTGTAGGAGGCGTGATGTTTGGAGCTGTGGCAGCCATCCTGCAACCATGAGGCAAAAAGCTAATGACAAAGAGTGAACACAGTCAAGGATAGTAGAGGGGAGAGAGGAAAGAGCCAGGACTTTGTTGACATCTCCGAGCATCTGACCAAGCAGTAACCACCTCTTTTAAAATATCTGGTTATGTGAGAATATTTCACTTCTTAATCTCCTGAACCACTCTTTTTGAGTTTTCTGTTACACACTCCCCAGTGCGTCTTAACCAATAGAAGTGATTTCTACATGCCCATCACTCACGTACCATAACCCCCACCACCGTTTCCCTGATAGACCCTAGAGTCCTGGGGTTGCAGGTTGTGTTTTGTCGATCTTGTAGCTCCCAAGTGTCTCTATCCCTGGTGATTCCCAGTTATTAATACCATAGCATAAATGCTGTGAAGGATGGAATTAATGAATGAAAGAACAATTCATAAACAAATAAGTATAGTCAATGTGTGTTTGTAAACTGCAAAGCACTGAGCCCAAGTGTGGGGTTCGGTTCCAGCGTGTGGATCAGATGCAGAAGGGAAGAGGGTGTTGGATGGAGAGCAGGGTTTAGAGAGAAAGATTCTTCCAGAGGGACTGAGGCTGTGCCTTCTTCCCAGACATCCCCCTCCTCTGTGTCCCGCTGGCCCGGGGGTCAGGACCTGCCGTTCCCCTGGGCTGCTAGAGTGTTCCACAACCATTACCTCGCTCTCTCCCCAAATAGACCCTGAGAGACAGGCTTTGTGCTCTGTCATTTTCTCTCTAAAAAATTGCCGTGAGAAACCAAATGGTTATCATTACTCTAGCTACTGCAATTCTTTGCTGTTATTTTTAAAGGTGAAAGAGGAGTGGACCCTGGGAGAGGAGGCGGTAAGGAGGAGTGGAAAGAAACTGTTCAGGGCAAAGGGCTTTCCGAATTTCAGCTCCCAGCTTTGCAGGGAGACTGGATTAAGGGATCAAATCAAATGAATTTTGCCATCAGAGTGAGAGATCTGTCTCCCCCCCACCACCCCTCCCCACCAAATGCCTTACTTTGACAGTTGGCTTCGAGAGATTTGACAGAATTCATTTTTCTAGCAGACAAGAAAGATCAAGGTATTAAACAAAATGCATTCCACCGTGAGAGCTCTGTTAACTGCTTAACTTAATAGAGGTGAGTTTGCAGCAAAAGTGGGAAGTCATCTCTTTGTGGAAAATTGCCCGTGGAAATTTGCCTGTGGCAGAGAGAGGAGGCAGGGGACAGGCAGGGCAGAGGTGGAGATGGCCAGGCCCTCCCGGGTCCTGCCCTCAGGGTCACCCTGGGGAAGCCAGCCACAGAAAGCCTCGACCTCCGGGCCCAGGAGCGGCCACTCCTCCACGCTGGGGCTCGGGTGCCCTTCAGCACTCAGGATGCCGTGTGTGCTTTTCGTTAAAAGCTGCCATATTTCAAGTAGACGCGTGTTCTGTGTTATCTCACTTTGTCCCCACAACAACCCTCAAGCACTTCACCGAGTCAGACGGCGAGTCACTTCCCTGCTCTGACTCTTGGGCTCCTCGTCTGCACAAACAGGCCTGATGAGATTGACCAGCAGGGAAGAGCGACAGTTCAGTGAGCCCATGGATGGAGGTGGGGTGCTCAGCAGGCCTCCAGTGGGCTGTCCTGAGTCCACAGGAGGCGGTGTGGGAGTGAGGGCAGAGAGGGGGCTTTGGAGACGATCCTTGGGTGGAGGGGTGAGTGGCGCATGGAAGCGTCTGGCGAGCGGTTGCATCCAATGAGCACCGCTAAGGTGAATTCACTGGCTCTGAGCCACGCAGCCCTGGCTCACACCCCTGCTCTACCGCTGCCTTACTCTGTGCCCTCCAGCCCTTTCTCCTCTCTGTGCGGTGGTTTCCCCATCAGAACCTCAGGGATGGTAACCACACCACCCTCGCGGGCTGGGCCAAGGAGCAGCACATGGAAGGAGTGGCTGAGATGGTGACCGTGATTATGAGGGCGCCGATGCTGATGAAGGTTCTTCCCCCGGAGTGATGGCCAGTCTATGGCTGGCTTACTGTGCTTTGCCTCAGCCCTGCAGAGAACACCCTACTTTGGTCTCTTGCTGCATGTGTGGAACCCCACACCCCTCCCCACACACTGAACTCCTCCAGCCCTATCACAGCCCTGCCTGGGTCCTAAGCATTGGCGTCTGGAGTTCATGTTCAGTAGTAAAGCCGGCAGAACAGGGAGGGCCTCACTGCTCAAGTCTGAGGTCATAAGTCCAGGCCCTGGCCTCAGCTGGAGTAGGTTCAGAAGAAGCCATTCCACTCTAGGCTGGTAGCCCTCGGCACGCCCCTCCCACCCTCTGGGTCACATTTCCGAATCAAGGACATCGTGAGATTTAACCTTCAGGGCGTTGTGAGGGGTGAACCCAGCAGGACTTCAGGAAGCAGTCGGTCATTTCCTCCCCACCTAACCCACCTGTCAAATCCTGAAAGATGATGTTGTGAAAGTGCTGCACTCAATATGTCAGCAAATTTGGAAAACTCAGCAGAGGCTACAGGACTGGAAAAGGTCAGTTTTCATTCCAATCCCAAAGAAAGGCAATGCCAAAGAGTGCTCAAACTACCACACAATTGCACTCATACAACAGACTGGTTCCAAATAGGAAAAGGAGTACATCAAGCCTGTATATTGTCACCTTGTTTATTTAACTTCTATGCAGAGTACATCATGAGAAATGCTGGACTGGAAGAAACACAAGTTGGAATCAAGATTGCCGGGAGAAATATCAATAACCTCAGATATGCAGATGACACCACTCTTATGGCCTGTCTCTTATACACATCTAAGCACACTGTTTTCAAATAGGAAAAGGAGTATATCAAGGCTGTATAGTGTCACCCTGCTTATTTAACTTCTATGCAGAGTACATCATGAGAAATGCTGGGCTGGAAGAAACACAAGCTGGAATCAGAATTGCCAGGAGAAATATCAATAACCTCAGATATGCAGATGACACCACCCTTATGGCAGAAAGTGAAGAGGAACTAAAAAGCCTCTTGATGAAAGTGAAAGAGGAGAGTGAAAAAGTTGGCTTAAAGCTCAACTTTCAGAAAACGAAGATCATGGCATCTGGTCCCATCACTTCATGGGAAATAGATGGGGAAACAGTAGAAACAGTGTCACACTTTATTTTTTGGGTCTCCAAAACCACTGTAGATGGTGACTGCAGCCATGCAATTAAAAGACACTTACTCCTTGGAAGGAAAGTGATGACCAACCTAGATAGCATATTGAAAAGCAGAGACATTACTTTGCCAACAAAAGTCTGTCTAGTCAAGGCTATGGTTTTTCCAGTAGTCATGTATGGATGTGAGAGTTGGACTGTGAAGAAAGCTGAGCACCAAGGAATTGATGCTTTTGAACTGTGGTGTTGGAGAAGACTCTTGAGAGTCTCTTGGACTGGAAGGAGCTCCAACTGGTCCATCCTAAAGGAGATCAGTCCTGGGTGTTCATTGGAAGGACTGATGCTACAGCTGAAACTCCAGTACTTTGGCCACCTCATGGGATGAGTTGACTCATTGGAAAAGACTCTGATGTTTGGAGTGATTGGGGGCAGAAGGAGAAGGGGACGACAGAGGATGAGATGGCTGGATGTCATCAAAGACTCAATGGACATGAGTTGGATAAAGTCCCCGAGTTGGTGATGGACAGGGAAGCCTGGCGTGCTGTGATTCATGGGGTCACAAAGAGTCAGACATGACTGAGGGACTGAACTGAACTGAACTGAACTGAACTGAACTCATGTGCAAAACTGTAGAGTGAAGGTCATGTATATGATTTTGAGGGATGGAATCCAATCACAAATGCAGTTGTGATTCCATTAAAGTTCAAAAACTGGGAAAGTTAGTGGCTAGTGTCAGAAGTCAGGATGGTAGTTTCTTTTTGAGGGTATATTTAGTTAGTTGCTCAGTCGTGTCTGACTTTTTGTGATCCTATGGACTGTAGGTTGTTTGAGGGTATAGGTGGGATATACAGTACCTGGTCTAGTTATGATACTTCCTGATCTGTTGCTGTCAGAAGAGTATTTTTTTTTTTTTTTGGTTAAAATTCATCAAGCTGTACCTTCACGATTTATTTGCTGTTGTTTGCTCTTCTTCATGTAAGTTATGCATTAATTAAAGTTCCTTTTTAAAGCTGAACTCATAAAAACAGGGTAGAATGGTGGTTATCAGGGCTTTGGTGTTTGGAGGAATTGGGGAGATATTGTCTAAAGGTAAAAACTTGAAACTAGTAGATAGGACTTCTTTGGTGTCCAGTGGTTAAGGATCCACCTTCCAATACAAGGGATGCAGGTTTGATCCCTGGTTGGGGATCTAAGATCCCATATACGACAAGCACTGCAGCAAGAGAAGCCTGTGCACTGCAAAAAAAAAAAAAAAAAAGCGCATGCCCCATAACAAGACCCAGCACAGCCAAAAAAAGAAAAAACTAGTAAATAAGTCCTAGAGATCTATTGCACAGCACAGTGATTATAGTCAATACTGTATTATAGACTTACAAAATTGCTAAGAGACTAGACCTTAAGTACTCTCACCATAAAGTGAAATAGTTATATGATGTGGTGGAGCTGTTAGCTAATGCTATGATGGTAATCATAATGCAATATATTAAAGGTATAAAATGAACACATTTTATATTCTAAACTTAATTATCTCTCAATTAAGAAAAGAGACACAGAGTTTCAAAGGGGCATGAATACGTTTATTTCAGGATAAAATTTGGAGGTTTTTAAAAACAGGTTTTTTTTTTCTCTTTTTTCTTTTCTCACATTTTTTTCCCCCTCAGTATTCCATAGTCTTTACCATTTCAGGCAGTGGCATCCGTTAGCTAAGAGGAAGAACAGATTCAGTCTAGAAAAAGAAGTCAGTTGACTATTTGAAACCTGTAACAGATAAGACTCTTAAAAAGCCTAAGTTTTACTCTTTTCATCTTTATTGAGGTAGTTGAAAGCCTAAGTTTTCAATGAAAAGCCTAATTCTTGAGTCAGAAAAGATTTTATGAACCTCTCCAAAGCAGGATTAACATCATCAGTAAATTCTATTTACTCTTGTCAGAGCCTGGAGAAATAATATATAAAACTTATTCACAAATAAGAGAGAAGATTCAGGCCCCTTTCCTCTGACATGCAGAGAAGTTCTTTGAACACTTTTGGCGGGTGAGTGGAGCTTTAGAATTGAGATGAGAGAGCCAGAGAGTTAACAGCTGGTGTGGATTTCTAAGAAAGGGTTGAGACACCCTTCTCTCAAGTTTTAGATGTTGGTGGGAGTAGTGTTGGGGGAATTATAGGAATGTCAAACCTACCTGTGAATCTGAGAGCAGAGGGAGCACATATCTTGCTTTCCTGAGAGTAGTGTGGGGTTACTACAATGGTCAGAAGTCTGATGCTCACCATATCAGTGGAGTGACAGAAGGGCAGGGATTAGTGAGATGTTGGGCTGAACTGGCTTAAGGGTAGACTGAAAGAGTTCAGAAAGCACATGCAGTATGATGTGGAAAAAGCCACAAAGGCCCTTGGTTTTCTGAGGCAGATAAGGGAGCACAAAATGCTAAGAGATGACAGACCCAAGGCGTTGTGAGTTAAATGAGTTGATATATGTAGAAGACTTAGTTTTTAGCAGCTGTGGAAGCACAGAGGACAGCACTGGTGGGGTCAGTCAAGATGAGGTCAGTTTCAACAGAGGACCCTAAGGATAAAGGATGATTACGGAAAAAGTTACCTTATGCCTCATTCTCCCAAGGCTAGGGTACTATGTAGTTTTCACAGGATCCTGGATCATCCTCAAGTGGCAGGAAGACAGTTTGGAGAATCCTGAGGGGAATCTTGTAGTGGTTGGCTGGTTGAATTGGAATATTTAACTCAAGTGATGTCATGCACCTTGCTTTTCCAAGATTCAGTTTTCTACTTTTAAGTACATTTGAGACTTTAGAACTAAGTTCATTTTCAGAGCCCTAAAAGATGTTACATCTCTGTACATCTGAAATCTTGACTGTATGGAACTCATGCTTGTTTTCACACTTACAAAAGCACACTCTGGCTGTCATGTGAAGAGCGGACTAGTGGAAGGCAGGAGTCATTCAGGAAGATAATTTAAAAAGATGTCATCCTAGTCCAAGTGAGGGTTCATTTGGAGACTCGGCCTTTGGTGATGGCTTTGGGGTAAAGAGAAATGGATGTGAGTCAAGAAATGTTTTGTAGATGGAATTGGAAGCCTTTAATTAGTGATTGGAGAAGGCAATGGCACCCCACTCTAGTACTCTTGCCTGGAAAATCCCGTGTACGGAGGAACCTGGTGGGCTGCAGTCCATGGGGTCACTGAGAGTTGGGCACGACTGAGCGACTTCACTTTTATTTTTATGCATTGGAGAAGTAAATGGCAACCCACTCCAGTGTTCTTTCCGAGAGAATCCCAGGGACGGGAGAGCCTGGTGGGCTGCCGTCTATGGGGTCTCACAGAGTCGGACACGACTGAAGTGACTTATGAGCAGTTAGTGATTGGATATGAGACATAGTGGAGTCCAAGGTATCAAAGAAGGCTCCTAGGTTTCTGTCTGTGAGATAGCATACTGCAGGAATAGTGGGTCTCAAGTTCAGTTTTGAATATATTAAGTAATTTTGTTGTTTAGATGCTTAGTCATGTCCGATTCTTCTGTGACCTCATAGACTGTAGCCTGCTGGGCTACTCTGTCCATGCGATTTCCGAGGCAAGAATACTGGAGTGGGTTGCCATTTTCCTCTCCAGGGGATCTTTTTGACCTAGAGATCAAACCTGCATCTCCTGTATTGTCAGGCAAATTCTTTACCACTGAGCCACCAGGGAAACCCATTAAGTAACGAGTTATCTGTAAAATAAACATATAGCGATGTTGCATAAGCTGTCAGCTTGTGGATCTGTATTAAAAAAAGAAGCTCTCAGCTAGAAATACAAAGTTAGAATTATTGGCAAAGAGGTGCTAGTTGAAGCTATGAGGGTGCATGAACTCATTCTCATGTAAATCCATGCAGGATGCAAAGCTCCAGTGGGTGCCTTCCCCTTCAGCTCCTGGTCCTGTGTGAGAATGAAGGGTGGAATTGAAAGAGTGCCTGCAATATTTTCCTGAGGAAATCCCGTGTAGAATTGTCAGGTAAAGATGGAAAAAGTACCAAGAGAAAACAACAAGAAGAATGTTCTAGGAGTGGCTTTTGTTCTGTTTCCAAGTCATGTCTGACTCTCTCAGACCCCATGGACTGCAGCAATCCAGGCTTCCCTGTTCCCCACCATCTCCTGGCGTTTGCCCAAGTTCATGTCTATTGAATCGGTGATGCCATCCAACCATCTCATCCTCTGATGCCCTCTTCTCCTTCTGAAGCTTGCAATCTTTCCCAGCATTAGGGTCTTTTCCAATGTTGGCATCAAGTGGCCAAAGTATTGGAGCTTCAGCATCAGTCCTTCCAAAGAGTATTCAGGGTTGATTTCTTTTAAGATCGACTAGTTGATCTCTTTGCAGTCTAAGGGACCTCAAGAATTTTATTCAGCACCATAGCTGGAAAGCATCAATTCTTTGGCACTCTACTTTCTTTATGGTCCAGCTTTTACATCCATACATAACAATTGGAAAGACCATAGCCTCGACTATATGGACCTTGGTTGGCAAAGTGATGTCTTTGCTTTTTAACATACTGTCTAGGTTTGTCACAGCTTTCCTGCCAAGAAGCAATTGTCTTTCTAATTTCATGGCTGCCATCACCATCTGTAGTGATTTTAGAACCCAAAAAGAGAAAATCTGTCACTACTTCCACCTTTTCCCCTTCTATTTGCCATAAGGTGATGGGACCAGATGCCACGATCTTAGTTTTTTGAATGGTGAGTTTTAAGCTGGCTTTTTCACTCTCCTCCTTTACCCTCATCAAGAGATTCTTTGGTTCCTCTTCACATTCTGCCATTAGAGTGGTATCATCTGACTCTCTGAGGTTGTTGATATTTCTCCTGGCAGTCTTGATTCCAGTTTGTAACTCACCCAGCCCAGCACCACTATAGGTCAAGGAACACGAAGGTTTTAAGAAGATGACATGGTCAGATGCCATCTGAGAGCTCAGGTAACAGGACTGGAAATTGTTCTTCAGATTTCTTGACATGGAGGTGATCTGGATGTTAGTGAGATGGTTTTGGTGGAATGAGGAGCACAGTGAGTAGAGGAGTGAATGGGAGATAAACAAAGATGGCAAGGATAGAACTAAATGAAATTTTGTTTTCAATAGATGGGAAATAGGACGACATAAGAGGCAGATGAGACCTAATGCCCTAGAGAGCCAGAAGTTCCATTGAAAAACTCCTATTTTGAAAGGTAAGCATTCTCCTTCCTGCTCTTACTCCCATTCTCTCATTAGCTCCAAATAGCACAGAATTATCGGCAGTGGTACAACTGAGTCACTTTCACACACTGTCATGGTATATGCTTGTGTATCATGATGAGCTGCTGAGGCTCTTCAGTTCAGCTTTCAGAGCAAGTGCAAGAGAAATAGAGCCCAGAGCAAGCATTACAAGAACAACACTCCTTTCAGCTGCATACATCACCTTCTCCCTGCCTCAAAAGGGCAAGGATTTTGAAGGAGACTAAAGGTCAACTTGTAAGAACAAAAGTCAGAACTTTGGGACACTTAACTCACCTCTTTAGGGCAGGGTCCATGTTTTATTTGACTTCGTATACCCCCAGTTGTAGACTTCTCAGTGGCTCAGTGGTAAAGAATCCTGTAATGCAGGAGACATGGGTTCGACCCCTGGGTTGAACCAGTGCAGAAGGAACTGGTAACCCACTCAAGTATTCTTTCTTGGGAAATCAAATGGACAGACAGCCTGAAGGGCCACAGTCCATGGGGTCTCAAAGAGTCAGGCACGACTGAGTGCACACATACAAACACAAACACACACACGCCTGGGTGTAGTGGCAGGACATGGAAATATCTCTGTGTTGTTGGAATGAATAATCAATATAGTTTCCCCTGGGAAAATTATACAAGAACTAGTGCTACACCTACCTCCCCTCCAATAGGTTCCTGAGAATGGTTACCCTACAAGGTACCACAGATGGGAGCCCTTCAGACCAGGCTGTAATTGTGCCTTTGTGTAACAATAATCAAAATCAGCACTCCTTGTCAAAGCTTTCCCAACTCTATAGATTCTTGTATTCTTACTCTCTGCCCTCTAACCTCTCAGGAGTGAGGGGGGAGGGGTTTTAACCTCAAGTTATACATTAAAATACCTTTGGTTCAGCTTATTATTGGATAATAAAGTTGGCATTGTTTTTCAGGAGCTGTGTCCAAATGTCATTCCTGTAATATTATCAGTCAACTGTATGTCGACATGTTTTTGAGCCCTTTGGAACACAAATGCTTGTCCTGCAATTTCTCTTTATTATAGAATGCATTCTGAATAGAAAGTATGGGGTTTTTCCTCCAAGTTCATGCCCTCTGTAGACATACTAGCTCTGTGTGTGTATCTGCTCCTGTAAATCATGCTTTATGCTAACCTTCTTTTATTTGCAGATCACTCTGTTTTCAGCAGAAGTGAACTCATTCTAACCCCTCTGCAGATCCATAGGGGAGTCTGCCATGGATGTTACCTGCCAGGTTCTCTGGCTTATTCTTGGCATGTTCTCACTGCCACTCCAGAGTTACTTCTCAACCCACCTTTAGTAGAATTTCTTCAACCCAAGCACTGGTGGGAGATGGCAGCTTAACTCTTGCTCAGTATCCTTGACATATCTTTCAGCAAGAAACACATCTTTCTGAATATCTTGATGGGGAAAATATTACCTGGGAATACTTTTTCACTTAAAAATATTGAAAAGAATTAGGCATTAACAATATTCCAGACTCCATGTTAAGGTACTGGTGTTGTGTTCCATATTGATCCTACAGGAGCTGATCATTTCTGTTTGTCTCTATGTTTCCATCTTTTCTCGTCCCCTCTTGTATTCTCAGATTGGCCTGTGGTGGTTTATAACAAGCAGATGCAATAAACTAATAGGAAATGAGAAAGAGTCATGAGTAGAGGAGACATCAATAAGAACAGGAAGAAGATCTCAAACAACCAGGTCACGTGGCTGTTAGATTTGCTCTTACATTTGGCTTTGGGTTTGCTGATAATCAAAGCAAATAGAAAGACCCAAGAGCCTTTTTTGGTAAGGAGGAAGTATCTCAGTTCCTTGGGGAAGGCAAAATTGTTTTTAGCACTAAGTTCTGAAAAACTTTTTCAATGTGGTGCTTTATATAGAGGACTTCAAATGAGGCAGTAGACAATGCCTTGACTTGATATGACTGCCTCTTGTCTTATCTTTAGATAATAGTAATGTATCTTAAAATACACCCTAAGGGAATTGATTCTGCAAGGACTGACCACCCATCGCCAACAAAATGAAAGCTGTCTATACCAAATGAATTGTTTCCAGCAGATGCTTGCATCCAAGGAAAAGAGTTGAATATACTCAGTCTTAGTTGGAAAGAGTCCATACTCACTGTCAGCATTCTCTTCATCATCTGAGCACTGCTTTTTGGCCTCAATCTTTTTTTGTTTCATTTTTGGTGTCCTGCATTCAGCCAGCTGTTTTTATTAACCCTCATAGCTGCCAGAAGAATCTCAATGTCAGTTGAGTTTTGGAATAGCTGAATTTTAAAAAGTTTAAGTTTTTTTTTTTTTCCATTTGTAGCTCTTTCCACAGCTTTTTATATGCTAATATATATTGTGACTCAGTGGGAAAGAAAAATAATATTCAGTGCTTTTTGACCTTATTTGAGCATGGAATTCCTTTCTCATGCATCAAACACCTGTTGGGAAATGCTGCTGAAAGCTATTTTTTGATAATGTCTCAACATTAGTCCTTACAGTATACTGGCACTTTGACAAAGACTTAATCATGGTAAATAAATCTTTGAAATTAAAGGCTATGAATTTTCAGTAGAGGATCCTGGATAGTCTGGCAAGTAGATGAAGCATACCTGAGCAAGTGGGCCTTCCTAGAATCTCTCAGATGCTTACCATGTATCTATGAAACTTGTGCCCACAATCTTGGCTGTGGTATAAAAGTGCATCTTTTCCAAGGAAATCAAGATTTTTATTTTTAAACTTTTTTTTCTTTAAAATTTTTCCTTTTCCCCATTTGCCCTATTGTCTTCTTAAATTTTTTTTCCCCTTTCTCCAGTTTGCTCTCATTCTCTACCTTCAGCCTTACCTTTGAATTCATCTGAAAGATATACCAATAAAAACACAGTTGAGTGGAGAAGATCAAGATGGCAGAGTAGGAGGATGTGGAGTTCACGTCCCCACACTGAACACATCAAAAATACATCTGCATGTGGGGTAATCCTGACTACAAACAAATTGAAGACTGCCAGAAAGACTCTTATACAACCAGGTCTGAAGATACATCCACATGGAATTATATAGAAAGGGAAGAAGAGCATCTATGCCCCTGGGAGGAGGGGGGATAACACAAGCTTGGAGATCTTCCCTGAAGGTGAGTGGTTTGAACCACATAGTGATTGCCCCAGCCCTGGGGACCAGTTCCTGGATGATAAGTCCCCTCTGCTAGTTTGAAAACCAGTGGGAATGATAGTGATGCTGTAAGAAAATTAGACTCTGCTCATGAAGAGCATGCACATGCATGCTAACATTTCAGATAAGACAGAAGTATTATAGGGAGGAACCTTTTATATTCTATTACAAGATAATCACTAAAGGAATGTTGCCTATATAGCTTAATTTATACATAATGGCTCATTTCTGGGAAAACTGCCTCCCAGGTAATAAGCATTACTCTAAAATACCTTTGTTTAGCTCACAAGAAACATCCTGGCCAGGCCCTCTGTAAATGACTGAGGGAGGAAAAATGAACATATTCCCTCCAGAGCCTCATTGGAATCACGAAATGCTTGACTTTACTCTTTCCCCTTTTAATGTAAAAGAAGCCTGCCTTCTAACTCAGGCAAGATATTTATTTGAGGCACAAGCCCATCTCTTTTCAGTTTGCTGGATTTTCAAACAAAGTTGCTATTCCTTGCACTAACAGATTATCTGTTATTTATTGGCTTGTTGTGTGGTAAGCATTACAAGCTTGAAATCAGTAACAGAAGGAGATTGAAACTGCACAAAACTCTGACTTGTTTTCCGTGACCAGTATAAAGTTAGAAATCAAAAACAGGAAGAAAAATGGGAAAAACAAATACATGGGGGCTAAGCCACATGTTGCTTAAGAACCAGGGGATCAAAGTGGAAATCAGAAAATACCTTGAGACAAATGAAAATAAAAACATAACTTTCCAAAATTTATGGGACACAGCAAAAGCAGATGTAAAAGAGAAGTTTATAAAAAACAGGCCTACCACAAGCAACAAGTAAAAAACTCAGATAAACAACTTAACCTATCAAGTAAAGGAATTAGAAAAAGAAAAACAAGAACCAAATTCAGCAGAAAGAGGAAATAATAAAGATCAGTTCAGTCACAGTCGTGTCCGACTCTTTGCGACCCCATGAATTGCAGCATGCCAGGCCTCCCTGTCCAACACCAACTCCCAGAATCTACCCAAACCCATGTCCATTGAGTCAGTGATGCCATCCAACCGTCTCATCCTCTGTTGTCCACTTCTCCTTCTGCCCTCAATCTTTCCCAGTATCATGGTCTTTTCAAATGAGTCAGCTCCTCACATCGGGTGGCCAAAGTATTGGAGTTTCAGCTTTAACATCAGTCCTTCCAATGAACACCCAGGACTGATCTCCTTTAGGATGAACTGGTTGGATCTCCTTGCAGTCCAAGGGACTCTCAAGAGTCTTCTCCAGCACCACATTTCAAAAGCATCAATTCTTTGGCACTCAGCTTTCTTCACAGTCCAACTCTCACATCCATACATGACTACTGGAAGAACCATAGCCTTGACTAGACAGACCTTTGGTGGCAAGTTATGTCTCTGCTTTTCAATATGCTATCTAGGTTGGTCATCACTTTCCTTCCAAGGAGTAAGCGTCTTTTAATTTCATGACTGCAATTACCGTCTGCAGTGATTTTGGAGCCCCCCCAGAAATAAAGTCTGACACTGTTTCCACTGTTTCCCCATCAGTTTCCCATGAAGTGATGGGACCAGATGCCATGATCTTAGTTTTCTGAATGTTGAGCTTTAAGCCAACTTTTTCACTCTCCTCTTTCACTTTCATCAAGAGGCTTTTTAGTTCCTCTTCACTTTCTGCCATAAGGGTGGTGTCATCTGCATATCTGAGGTTACTGATCTTTCTCCCAGCAATCTTGATTCCAGCTTGTGCTTCATCCAGCCCAGTGTTTCTCACGATGTACTCTGCATAGAAGTTAAATAAGCAGGATGACACTATACAGCCTTGACATACTCCTTTTTCTATTTGGAACTAGTCTGTTGTTCCATGTCCAGTTCTAACTGTTGCTTCCTGACCTGCATATATGTTTCTCAAGAGGCAGGTCAGGTGGTCTGGTATTTCCATCTCTTGAAGAATTTCCCACAGTTTATTGTGATTCATACAGTCAAAGGCTTTAGTCAATAAAGCAGAAGTAGATGTTTTTCTGAAACTCTCTTGCTTTTTCCATGATCCAACAGATGTTGGCAATTTGATCTCTGGTTCCTCTGCCTTTTCTAAAAGCAGCTTGAACATCAGGGAGTTCACAGTTCACATACTGCTGAAGCCTGGCTTGAAGAATTTTGAGCATTACTTTACTAGCATGTGAGATGAGTGCAATTGTGTGGTAGTTTGAGCATTCTTTGGCATTGCCTTTCTTTGGAATTGGAATGAAAACTGACCTCTTCCAGTCCTGTGGCCACTGCTGAGTTTTTCAAATTTGCTGGCATATTGAGTGCAGCACTTTGACAGCATTGTCTTTCAGGATTTGAAATAGCTCAACTGGAATGCCATCACCTCCACTAGCTTTGTTCATAGTGATGCTTCCTAAGGCCCACTTGACCTCACATTCCAGGATCAGGGAGGAAATAAATAATTTAGAGACCAAAAGAAAAATAGGAAAGATCAATGGAAGCAAAAGCTGTTTTTTTTTTTTTTGTTGTTGTTGTTGTTTCTTTTAAATAAATTGATACGTCTTTAGCCAGGTATCATCAAAAAGAGAGGACCCAAATAAAATAAGAAATGAAAGAGAAGAAATAACCAATATCACAGAGATCTATAAAGCAGAAAGGAATGCTGCAAACAGTTATATGCCCAAAATTGGACAACCTGTAAGATGAATAAATTCCTCGGAATATAAATATTCCAAGACTGACTTGGGAAGAAACAGACAAAGTGAACAGGCTAATCACTAATACTGAAATTTAATTTATTAAAAAAAATTTCTCAGCAATTGAAAGTCCAGGATTGGAATGCTTCCCAGGGGAATGTTCTACCAAACATATAAAGAGAAGAGCTATCCTTCCCAAATGATCCCCAAAAATTGAAGGGGAGGAATACTCTCAAATTCATCCTATAAGGCCACTATTACCCTGATGCCAAAACAAAGACAAAGATACCACTAAAAAGGCAAACTACAAGCCAATATCTCTAATGAGTATAGAGGCAAAAATTTTCAACAAAGTATTCACAAATTGAATTCAACATTATACAAATAAAGTGTCATATACCATGGTCAAGTGGGACTTATTCTTAGGGATACAAGGATGGTTCAGTATCCACAAGTCAATTAATGTAATATGCCACATTGACAAAAAGATGGTTAAATATCACCTGAAATTTCAATAGATGGAGAAAAAAGCATTTGACAAAATTCAACATCCATTCATGATAAAAACTCTCATTGAAGTTGGTTTAGAGAGAACATATCTCAACATAATAAAGGCTATTTATGACAAACCCACAGCTAACATTATGTACCATTGTGTAACCTGAAAGGTTTTCCTCCAAAATAAAGACAAGGTTATCCACTCTCGCCACTTCTTTTTAAATTAGCACAAGAAGTCCTAGCTACAGCAGACAAGAAAAAGAAGTAAAAGATATGCAAATTGGAAGGGAAGAGGTAAAACTGTCTCTATTTTCAGATGACACAATACTCTCTATATAGACAGTATAAATATAGTCTCCACCCAAAAGCTATTAGAACTAATAAATAAATTCAACCAGCTTGCAGGATATAAAATTAATACACAAAAACCTATTGTGTTTCTATACATTGATAATTAAATATCATGAAGAGAAACTTAAAAAAAAAAGCATAAAAAATATCTTGGAATAAACTTAACCAAGGGGATGGGAGACCAATACACTGAAAGCTATAAAATGTAGGTAAAGAAAATTGAAGATGACTCAAAACAGTGGAAAGATACCCCATGCTCTTGGCTTGGAAGAAATAACATTGTTAAAATGGCCATACTACCCAAAATAGTCTACAGATTTAATGCAGTTACTATCAAAATAGCCCTCAGATAAGCTCATGCACCTACAGTCATTTAATCTATGTCAAAGGAGGCAAGAATATGTGGTGGGAAAAAGTGTCTTCAACAACTAGTGCTGGGAAAGCTGGATAGTTACATATAAAATAATGAGATAAGAACCTTTTCTCACGCCGTGCACAAAGATAAACTGGAAACATCTTTTTAAAAATTAATTAATTCTTGGCTACTCAGCTTGGTTGCTGCATGCTGGTTTTCTCCAGTTGGGAGAGCGGGGGCTTCTCTCTATTTGTCATGCAAGGGCTTCTTAGGGCTGTACCTTCTCTTATTGTGGAGCATGGACCGTAGAGCGAGTGGCTTTCAGAGTTGTGACCTGCAGGCCCTAGAGCACACTCAATAGTTGCAGCGCATGGTCTTAGCTGCCCTGCAGCATGTGGAATCTTCCAGGACCAGGGATCAAACTCCTGTTTTCTGCATTGGCATGTTAATTCTTAACCACTGGACCACTAGGGAAGTTCTCAAAATGGTTTAAAGACCTAAATGCAAGACCTACAACCATAAAACTAAAAGAGAACATAGGTGAAACACTCTCTGACATAAATTGGAGCAGTATTTTGTTGGATTTGTCTTCAAAGATGAAAGAAATAAAAGTAAATATAAACAAACGAGACCTAATTAAGCTTAAAAGTTTTTACACTGAAAAGGAAGTAATAGGTAAGATGAAAGGATAACCTCTGGAATAACAGAAATTTGAAATGATGTGACCAATGAGGATTTAATGTCCAAAGTATACAGACAGCTGAAACTCAAGAAAAACAAACAAACAAAAAAAGCCCAAACAATCCAGTTGAAAAAAAGAAGAGTTGAGTAGACATTTTTCCAATGAAGACATACAGATGGCTAACAGGCACATGAAAGGATGTTCAATATCATTAATCAAATTCAAATCAAAGCTACAGTGAGGTATGAGCTCACACCTGTCAAAATGGCTATCATCAAAAAAGTCTGCAAATGTTAACAGCAAATGTTGGAAATGATGTGAAGACAAGAATGCTCATACTCTGTTGGTAGGAATGTATATTGGTGTAGCTACTATGGAAAACAGTACGGAGATTCTTTAAAGAACTAAAAATAGAACTACTATCAGTTCAGTTCAGTTCAGTCGCTCAGTCATGTCTGACTCTTCGCAAACACATGGGCTGCAGCACACCAGGCCTCCCTGTCCATCACCAATTCCCAGAGTTTACTCAGACTCATGTCCATTGAGTCAGTGCTGCCATCCAACCATCTCATTCTCTGTTGTTCCCTTCTCCTCCCACCTTCAATTTTTCCCGGCATCAGGGTCTTTTCAAATGAGTCAGTTCTTTGCATCAGGTGGCCAAAGTATTGGAGTTTCAGATTCAGCATCAATTTTTCCAATGAACATTCAGGACTGATGTCCTTTAGGATGGACTGGTTGGATCTTGCAGTCCAAGAGACTCTCAAGACTACATGATCCAGCAATTCCACATCTAAGTATATATCCAAAGAAAATGAAATCACTTAAAAAAGATATGTGTATTCTAATGTTTATAACAGCATTATTTACAGTCAAGATATGGAGTCACCCAAAGTTTTTATCAAAAGATGAATGAAGAATATGTGTCATATGTGTATGTATGTGCCTGCATGCTCAGTTCCTCAATCATGTCCAGCTCTTTGTGACCCCATGGAATGCAGCCTGCCAAGCTCTTCTGTCCATGGAAGACTAGAGTGGATTGTCATTCCCTGCTCCAGGAGATCTTCCTGACTCAGGGATCAAATCCATGTCTCTTACTTCTCCTGCACTGATAGGTGAATTCTTTATCACTGTGCTACCTGGGAGGCCTATTTCTCTGTAGAGAGACACATAGTAGAATTCTCAGCCATAAAAAAGAAAGAAATTTTGCCATTTGCACCAATGTAGATGGGCCTGGAAAGTATTATGCCTCTTTAAGTCATACAGAGAAAGACAAATACTGTATGTTATCGCTTGTGTATGGTATCTGAAGAATAAAGAAATAAATAGAACAGAACAGAGGTAGATTGACATAGACTGAGATCAAACTAGTGGTTACCAGTAGGGGAGAAGGAAGGAGGGAGGGGCAAGATGAGGTAAGGGATTAAGAGATACAAACTACTATGTATAAATTAAATAAGCAATAAGGATATATTATTGTACAGCTCAGGGAATGTAGCAAATGTTTTATTATAAATTTAAATGAAATGTAACATATAGAAGTATTGAATCACTATATTGTAAACCTGAAATTAATATTATAAATCGACTATACTTCCATAATAAAAATCATTAAAACCAAATAAGGAATATTTATATCCACACAAAACCTCCTGTACTCAGATGTTTGTGACAGCTTTATTCATAATTGCTAAAACTTTGAAGAAACCAAGATGTCCTTTGTATATGAAAGGGTAAGCTGTGGACTATTATTCAGGACTAAAAAGAAATGAGCTATTAAGCTATCAAAAGACAGCAGAATCTTGAATACATATTGTTCCTTAAGCTGAAGCTCCAATATTTTGGTTACCTGATGTGAAGAGCCAACTCACTGGAAAAGACCCTGATGCTGGAAAAAACTGAGGGCAGGAGGAGAAGGGCACGATAGAGCATAAGATAGATAGCATCAGCAACTCAATCAACATAAATTTGAGCAAATTCCAGGAGATAGTGGAGGACAGAGGAGCCTGGTGTGCTGTAGTCCATAGGGTTACAAAAAGTTGGACATGACTTAGTGACTGAACAAGTAAAAGAAGTCAATCTGAAAAGCCTACGAACTTTATGATTTCAACTATATGACATTCTGGAAAAGGTAAAATTATGGAGACAGTAAAAAGATGAGTTGTTGCCAGGAGTAAAGAGGGGGAAGGAGGGATGAGTAGACAGAACACAGAGGAGTTTTAAGTCAGTGAATACTCTGTGATACTATAAGGATGGATGCATGTCATTATACATTTGTCCAAACCCGTAGAATGTATAGAGCAAGAGTGAATCCTAACATAAACTATGGACTTCTTTAACAATGATGTGTCAGTATAGATTCATCAGTTATAACAAATGTACCACTCTGATGGGGCGTGTTGATAGTGGGAGAGGCTGTGCATGTTGCGTGGCGGGGATGGGGGACATGGAAACTGCATTTTCTGCTTAGTTCTGCTCTGAACTGAAAACATCTCATAAAAAGTCACTTTCAAAAAGGATATTGAAAAAAATTCTGTTGAGATCATTCAAGCATAACTCGTTTGTAAACTACCACTTAAAGAAATTGTGCAGAATAATCTTTGAGCAAGAACTATGAAGTATATGTAAGATGATGGCTCTAAAATACTCATGCAGTTCAGTTCAGTCACTAGTCACGTCCGT